>NIPQ01092522.1:8868-41227 GCA_002806875.1 Lepidotrigona ventralis hoosana | reverse complement strand
GGGGTAAATATTACTTACGTTGAAATTGCGTTCAGTTTTGCTCGTCACTCAATCTCACGCTTGTTAGATTCAATTTGCCTTAAGTGACACCGAGATCACGGAAGAATTTGAATTTTGGAATCACGCTCTTTTTAGTTCCACATACTTGACGATAGATGACGGATTAGTGAATCATTCGTAAGATGGCTGCCATCGGACGTAGAGTTTTGTTCGTGAAGTGACAAAAATTGCCAAAGGCGTTTCTTTTTTTAGGAAGATTCACCTTATGTTGTGTTTTGCAACGGTTATCACCCATGAACAGCTGTTCGAACGCGTAGATGTTAATTGAGTATTTTTCTATCGACGAAGCCCCTCAAATGTAGTCAGTACAGATCGTTATTATGTGACGAGACTTGAAACAGAGCGCGGAACTATAAAAAAAAGAGGCGTGTGCAAGAACTATTAGATGGTACTTATGTCAATTCGTTCTTAGCGACAAGCGTTGATGAATGTCTGAGAGTGATACTTACGACTCGGCGGACGAATACACAAGCCTGATGGACGGTCACGTCGCGGAGTCTCGCACGGACGACTTGGGCTTGGTCACTGGCCGAAAAAGGCGTTCGCGTATCAGTAACGAAGAGGTATTTACTCACTTTGTGCTTAGTATCGTTTNTATCAGTAACGAAGAGGTATTTACTCACTTTGTGCTTAGTATCGTTTAAAGGTCACAGGTGAAAAACGCAAGACGACATACCTGTGCGATATAAGATAAAGTCAAAGAAAATATACTTTTCCCTTGTGAATCTTGTTATTGCAAATTTAAGTTTACATCCTTGCTTCACATCCGCATTCTCACTGTTGTATAATGTGTACAAATTGCAGGCTGAAAATGGTGTTCCCGAGGTCCNTGTGTACAAATTGCAGGCTGAAAATGGTGTTCCCGAGGTCCACGTTCAGACACCGGGTATATCAAACAATGCAGGTTCAGGTAGGAGAGGCGCGTCGGGTAACAGTGGCCAGGCTAGATCGAGAAATTATAGAGAAGAAGAGGAAGAGGAATTAAAGTATGGGGCAGCGCATGTCATTAAATTGTTTGTGCCTGTATCTCTTTGTATGTTAGTTGTAGTTGCTACAATTAGTTCTATAAATTTCTATACAACCAAAGGGATGTACTTGTAAGTATACTTTGGAGTTTTTCGCATCTCATTTTGTAGTAGACAGCAGTTGTTTTCTGAACGCGATTGTTGCTTTCAGAGTGTACACTCCGTTTCATGAAGACAGCGCTGATACAAGTACCAAGGCTTGGCAGGCAGTTGCCAACTCTTTGATACTCATGAGTGTCATTGTATTCATGACTGTGATACTTATTGTCCTATACAAATACAAATTTTACAAAGTAATCCATGGGTGGTTAATAATAAGTTCCTTATTGTTGTTGTCTATGTTTTCAATGCTATATTGCGAGTGAGTATCGCTGTTTTACCAATCGCAATGTTACAGTCTTGATAATTTAAAAAGTAAAAAATATCTTTTGTAGGCAAGTATTAAAAGCATATAACATTCCAATGGATTTGTTTACACTAGGCTTAGTTTTATGGAATTTTGGAGTAGTTGGAATGATATGTATACATTGGCAAGGTCCTTTGCAGTTGCAACAAGCGTACCTTATTTTTATCTCTGCTCTAATGGCGCTTGTTTTTATCAAATATTTACCAGAATGGACAGCATGGGTGGTACTAGGTGTTATCAGCATTTGGGGTAAGATAGATTTATCACTGTGAAAGTACAAACGCATCGCAGATGAAATGTAAGTTCTTATTGTTTCTTCATTTAGATTTGATTGCTGTGTTAACGCCAAAGGGACCTTTAAGAATACTTGTAGAGACCGCTCAAGAGCGAAATGAGTCTATTTTTCCTGCGTTGATTTATTCTTCTACAATTATGTATACAACCACAATGACTTACGCTGGCTATGTACAGACTGCAACGATGACTACTAGCGATGCCACTGCTGGTGATACTACGACATATACCATGCGCAATCAAGCAGATAATCAAAATAATCCTGCGTCCGGAGATGCAGAAGAGAGTGGGTTTACTCCTGAATGGATAGATACACATGGTAGTAAATAAACCTAGTGTATTTCCTATTCAGTTATTGTGACTTAATGTGATTTTTTTTTTTTATTATATATAGGTGACCGAGGAGCGAGGCGGGCGCAAGAAGTACGTGAAAACACCTTGTCCCTAACAGAGAGATCAAGGCAACAAGACAGTCGGGTTGCGCGTGAATCGCAAGGCCAGCAGGTTGCAATTACCGAAGAAGAGCGAGGTGTAAAGCTAGGTCTCGGTGATTTTATATTTTACAGCGTTTTAGTTGGGAAAGCTTCCAGTTATGGTGATTGGAACACTACGTTGGCTTGTTTCGTTGCGATTCTTATCGTATGTATCCCGTCTTTCATTTTATTTTTTTTTTGTGTTATATTAAAATAGTAAAAATTTCATTGTGGACACTTCTACTTTCAGGGGCTTTGTTTGACGCTGTTGTTGTTGGCCATATTCAAGAAGGCATTGCCCGCATTACCGATCTCTGTTACGTTTGGTTTAACATTTTATTTTGCTACGAGGGTAATCGTTGCGCCGTTTGCCGATAATTTAGCGAGCGAGCAAGTGTTCATTTAACTGTAGGTATGATAAGCATAATATTTATAATTTATTACAAAAGGATAGTGCCTATTCGTACATTGATCGTTTAGCTTTTATATTTCATTTAAATTCGTCGTTCGTAACTTGTCATTTGTAAACTTATACTTATACTTATTAATTGTCATGTGACATGGTACAAATCAAGATGAAAATGTGCGTTATAAAAAACTGGAAGATCCAGTATTTTTTAATGATAAATATTCGTTATTGAACAATTACTTTAGATAGAAGTCTAGTGTCTCAAAAAAAAAAAAGAAAAAGAAAAAAGATGCTCAAGATACAAATTTACATTTGTAAGACATTTAACAAAAATAATAAATAATGATTGTATTTATCTGATATTCATTGCGCGTTAAGTGTAAAAACGACATTTTAGTCCTTGANTTTTTTTTTTTTCTTTTTCTTTCCTTACAAACGTCGCCGCGAAACGCAGTGTATACATATACAATATATATTATATATAAATCCCCGGAACCGGAAGAACTTCAACAGCGATATGATATCATTTGCACTTCGTAAAACTATGATATAATTCAATAAGTTTGTAACTACATGCTAAGAGGAAGTTCGTTATTTTTTTCTTTTCTCTTTTTTTTTTCTCTCTCTCTCTTTTAATATCCAGTCGATTTTTCAGTCACGACGACGTGTAAAAAACACTGTTCGACGAAAAAATAAACGCGATCATTTATGAAATCTAATTATTATCACGAGCATAAACGCCCGATTATGGTCACCATGTGGTTGTGCGCACAACAGATTATCCTTTTATATCGTGCGTATCTTGTTACAATACTGATCTAACTACATATGTTACTAGCGATAGACGCGATTTCAGATTAACAGATCAAATTAACAATGTCATTCGAGAGAAGCGAGAAATGAAAGTTCAATTAGAAAATTTCGAAGTTCTAAACGGGAGAAAAACATTAGAAAAATATTCGCAACTCGTAACAAGTATAATCAAACAGTATAATTTTAGCGATGCTATCTTTATAATGTGTAATTTCCACCGGAATTTAATAACGTTAAGAGTACATTTAAGACACATCAGATCTTTGTTTTTCGTTAAATAGAAATTTTCCAATAGCCTCCTTCTTTTCTTTTTTTTTTATTTTACTAATATTAAAAATAAAACAAATATTAAATATGTGTATATATATATATATATATATATATATACACATACATACATATTCTTATAAACAATAAACATTTGGAGACGTATTTTGGTAAATACATAATGATCATCACAAAAAATAGTAACTATACTTTGCTAATATTTTTCCCACTTCAGCTTTTCTCCAGTTCATCGATATAAAAAATACACAACGAATTAATATTTCCTATGCGTCTACTCGAATTTGTTCATTCTTCTTATCCTCGAAGGATCGCGTGTGCTTTTCTTTTTTTTCCTTTTTTTTTTTTAAATTATTTAACTCGTTCCGTATTTGCTGCTTTCGAACGTTCCACGTCTGAAGAACGAACTAAATTCCAGCAACGATTGCTTATCTATGTTACTTAAGTTGCCGTTGTACTTGTAGAGAGGCTCGCAGTGCGGCAATTCCGAGCAGACCTGTATCAGCCGTCGTAAATATTCCTCTAATCGTTTCCTACGTTGTCGAGCCACAACCTCGTACCTTGGGAAAACTTGTCGCGGTGGAAAGCGTATCGCTGCTACCTGTGCAATTGAAACGTATAAAGCTGTGAAACAATTTACGAGAAATTTTCTTCTTCCTACATTTTTATCTTCTTTTTCTTTTTTTTTCTATTTGAGAAAAATGTTTGACGAAACATATAAGAGATCGTGATCGTTTACCCGTTCGAGAAACAAAATACCTGGCAACGATAAATAGTCTAGAAAAAGTTTCACTTACCTTACTACCATACTTCTGTCGCATAGAAATATACAATTCACGAAATCGTCTGTATCTACGTAAAAGCGTCCAACTGTCGTCCTGCGCCACAACACGTACCTCGTATTCGTAATGGCTGGACGTGCCGGCCCCGCGTATCACGTAAGAAGGTATACTGACGATCACGTTGATCACACTGTCGTGGTCGGCGTCGTTTGCTATCAAAGACGGCAAAGACCTTGTGATTGTCAGTGAATACGGGCTACTCAAACGATCACCCCTATTTTGACTCTAAAACGAGAAGGTGAAACATATAGCAAGCATAACTTCCATACGTCTACAATTTACAGATCATTTCCCTATTTATTATATATTATTAAATTACCGTTAAATACACCGTTGAATATCCTCTTCCCGATGATATTCGAGGCGCAACAGATTCTGATAGATTTTCCTCGCCGTTGGTATTAGGCCTGTGGTTCCTGAGGATTGGAGATCGTGTTGTGGCCACGGTCAACAACGTTGCCGAATTGGTCGTGGGATCTACGCCACGGCACGACGTTAGTTGCGTTTCTACAGTTTGTGCGCATGTATCATTCGCGTCGTCAGCCGCCAATCTGTCATCTAGGACTCCACACTGCGACACCGATTGTTGTTTGAGATTTTTCCGCTCGTCCTCCAGCAACGAGACTTCTAATTCAATCTGTTGCTTCTGAAGGTCTTGCAAGATCGCGATTTGTCTGTTCAGATCTTCTTTCGAGGGCGTGCTGGCCTCCAGGCACCTCATCACCATCATTCGTTGACGAGCGATCCTTTGGTTCAGTCGTTTCATCGCTGGATTTCGTTGCATTGGCGACTCCAGCGAGTCCTCGGGGATATCCTCCTCCACGACGGAACTCGTCGGGGACTTTGACTCAGCTTTCTCACCGCTAGCGCTGCCATTGCACTTTCCCGATTTGGTGATCGTGTCTATCGAGGATCTCCTGCTTAAGTTCAACAAACTTCGGCTCTCCGTTGCTTCACAGAGTTTAGCCCTGTCGTTCTCCAAGTGGACTTCCGCAGAAGGTTTCTGCTGCTTGTTGTCAGGTTCCTTCTGTTTATCGTTGTCGCGTCTCGGCGACGTCTGCGACTCTTTCGTCTCGAGATCTTCGAACGGGATCCGAGGTTCTGGCGAGTCGGCCGCCGCCGTGTGAAAAGTGTCCGCCGTGTCGATGGAACTTGGAACGTTTTGTGGCAGTAGACTCAAGGCAGAAGCTATCTGAAGCTTTCTGTTGCATCCGTCCTGAAACGACTGAGTGTCCCCATTGTGAAGAACCTCGTCGCCGCTCAACGAATGATCACCTGGCAATGCAGGCAACGCACGCTTCAAATTTAACGAAAGACTCTGCTTTCTTCTCAGAATCTCCTGCAGCTGCTCCTGGCTCCGTTTCGCCAGCAACAACTTCTTCTCTGTGTTTCCTTCTTCCTCAAACTAAAAAAAAAAAAAAAAAAAAAAAAAAAAAAAAAAAAAAAAAAAAAAAAAATTAAATAAAAAAAAAAAANACGAAGAACAAGTAAGTTGATCTCCCAATTTTGAAGTAGAATTCCAACCTCTAGGTTAAGCATGTGCTTTTGTTTTTTAGCTATCTCCATCAACTCCTCCTCCATCTTGTCCACCTTGCACTGGTGTTCATTGAGGGACCTCACCTTGTTCTGCAGCTCAGTTTCCAGGACAGCCAGCTCTTTTTTCTGGAAGGTAGATTTCCAGGGTTAAATCTTAATTCTTGATGTCTTTGTGATATAAACGTGACGATTGTAGGAACTGGACAATTGTTGTTCTTAAAAAGTTTCTCATTTTGAATTCAATTACCAATCTTTGGTAGTGATTGAATGATCACTGGAAAGATGAATGATTTACAGAAACATTTACAAACCCTCGTTTAAGAAAAAGAACCATAGGATTTGCCCTAGTTCCTACAATTAACTCGTTCGTTAAAATTATAATTATAGATCTAAGGAAAGGGTATAACTTTAGGTTCACTTACATGGTGATTAACAAGCTCTCTCACCGCGTCAACACATTTATCATCGTTTAAGCTTGACCAAGATTCTGGCAAACTGCCGTCACTGCCAGCACCATCGTCCGTCTGAAACGGTACATTTTCTTTCTGAACTGAAAAACAGCGAATCTTTGTTCCTATTCTAGTAGGTTCACCACAGCAGTTTCCACATAGTTGAAATGAACGGAAGAACAGAAGAACCAAAAAAGAAAAAAAAAAGAAAAAGAAAAAAGAAAAAATGAAAAATAAATGAGGACAAGATGCAAGGTCATGTATATGTTACATGCGATTACTTTTTAAAAAAAATTCTTTTTCTTTTCTCTGCCGTTTGTTTCAGTAGTTTGTTGCGTGCCATCAAAATACTACACGTGCCGCGTGTGTGTGTTAATGCCGTTATGTTTCCATTTCTAGAGACTCTTACCTTCTCCCACCATTGATGGAATCTTTGAGCGCGTTCGTGATTGCTCATGAACTCTTGAAACTGACGATGCTTGGACTGCAATGTCGTGCGCAGAGAGGCAACTTCCCTACATAAATTTTCTACCTAGTACCACACACACACAGATATCGATGCATTAACAAAAAAAGATAACTGAAAAAAAAAAAAATATATAGTTTTAGACGCGTGTTCCATTCTTTTCCTTCCTTCCTGTCTTTTTCTTTTCTTTTTTGTATCTTTTCTCTTTTCTTTTTAATTGTAGCCTTAGCCTTAGAGAGATGAGCTTTTTCTTTTGGAATTTACAGGTATGAAGTGACAACAAGTGAAAGATGAAAGTTTCAAAAGTCAAGTCGCGAGCAGTGTATAGGATGATACTCTGTTTATCGGAGAGAAGAACAACGTTGAATGGATAGAAATAAAGAAAAAAAAAAAAAGAAATAAAAGCATGCCACTGTCTTATGCACAAACGAATAATAAACGTAAACTGGAGGGGACTACGTGACATTATTGCACAGATCAGTTCACACGAGATTTAGATTTAAAGGCTCCGGTGGAATTGTAAAAAATAAAAAATAAAGAGTAAATGTAGTAATTAATGGGAGAGGGGAACAGAAACGAGATGAGATAATCGCGATAAATACATTACCTTATGAAATTCGGTTAGTTAGGTCTTTATAATCCCACATCAGCACTCGACAAAGTGCACGTGCGGACGTACCCCAACAAAATTGTTAACAAGATACACTGGGTTTGTTAATCGGGAGCGTTAATTCTCTCGACTATACACATATATGATGCTTAATAGTATATATGTATGAGAGACATATAGTACAGATAGTAGAAGTGTGCGTGCAAAATATATCATATTGTGGAAGATCGAAGGCCAATTTTTGTAAGAAAAATTTATTAATCAACAGTTCGTATATATGTATATAATAACAACAGTTCTTTCTTCTTTCTCGCATAACAAACCCATATATATATGTATATATACATATATATATATATATATATATATATGCATAGAGAAAGAAAGAGAGAGAGAGACAAGAGACAGATACGTTTCTACAAAAAAATAAGCCCAGATATATACATAACACGTTCTTTCTTTCTTTTTTTTTTTGTTTTTCTCTTTTACTCTGTAATCATTGTAACAGTAGTCTACAAGGTACTTAATGTATAACATTCCACGGAATGCCACATTTGTCCGGCAATATCTCGTCAACACTGGCACTTTTATCGTTTTATTCAGGCAGCTTATCGTCATTTAAGCTTCTCTATCTAACAACTTTCGCTATTAAAAAAAATAAGCGTTAAACTCTCTACAGGCGAGACTGTCGTCTGCATAAAATTAGGCGCAATTGGTATTAGAAACCCGCGTGAAGACGGACAAGTGTCATACAAAAGGAATACGAAATGTTTCTTCTATACATTGAAAAGAACGATTCAGTTATAGTATAATATCGGACAAATATTGCCCCATGATACAATTGTACAGTTTAGTTACATTATATTACAATTGCAGGAGAAAATCCTGATATATATATATATAGACGCCATTCGTTGCTTTGAAGCACCTTGAAAGCTTGCGTTAATTCATTTTAACAAATTTCTAAGTCTACGATTAAACTAAAGTGAAAGAAAACAAAAAAAAAAAAAAAAAAAAAAAAAAAAATNNNCAATGATATGATGGTGTAGCTCGTTCTTTCTATACCTGAACACTTTTCAACGCTTGCAAAGTGTTTCGATTTGACGGAAAAGACCATGAATGCGATTCAATGAAAACATGTACCCTAATACTTCTGCACACGTCGTTCGGGGTCACATGTTCAACGGGCAAACGTGCGAGTAGATGATGATGTTGCCAGACAAGCAAATAAGGACACCGAGAGCAACAAGGACGAGGTAGAATTGATACTTGATCGAGATTACGTTCAAGTCTGGAGACGGCGCGTCCGAGTCACTTACTTGCGTCATTTCGTCCCGCCGCTCTTGTTCCAGGATGTGACGTCGCGTGCGTAACTCGCGCTGCCGAGATTCCAAAGTAGCTATCGCGTCCGCCCATTCTTTCCATTGGGCGCCCCATTCGCGTTCCAATTCGCGTTGCGCACCCTCGAGCGCCTCTCTTCTCGCGGCCCATCTCTCTTCTCGTTCTTCCTGCTCCCTCTGTGTGTTAAATTAGACGTAAGAACAAGAACTTCTTTTACTATAAAATTAGACTCTTTTATTATAAAATTAGATTTAGAACGTACTGTCGTACGGGATTGATTTAATCGTCACGCACGAACCTTGAAGTCTTCTTTCTCCTTGATAAGGGCAGCCTTCTGCTGTTCCAGTTCTTCGAGCGCCCGGAGATCTTCACTCGAGTTTAAAAGATTATCGCTAGAGGACGAGGCATGCAAATCCGAGACACTCCAACTCAAGAGAGACAGTCTTGAAAGATTGACGACCGTGGATTGTAAGTTACCATTACCCATTCCACCTTCCTTTCTTAGTTTCGCCGCTTCAGCTGGATCGTTATATCGGAACATATTGTTCCGGCCGAGAAGAATAATACAGCCCTGCGACAGCCGCGTTGGCTTATCTACTTGGGCCGTGTTGATCCAGCAGTGGGAAGAAAGGGGGTGAAGGGTTGCCACGCCACCATCCAGCTCTACCACACAATGTTCTGGCTCGACATCCGCACCAGTCAATACAATGTCCTGTTAGTTAAGTAGGCAGGATTATATATCGTAGCTCATAAATACACAGGTATACAGTGTATTCACAGTACTTTGAACAGCATGAAGCGCAGTGAAGAATCTTTACCTGACTTTGTGATCAGGGGATAAATGAAATTGTACAAGTTTATATACCTGAGTGGTCGGTGCTTCTTCCGTTCCCACTAACGTTCTACCCTCTTTCAGGTGATAGAGCGTGACACCGGTGCTAAGAAGGTCATCGTCGATCCCCACTAAATGCGGCATCTCCGAGTCTAGGACTACGCCAACGCCGCTCTTTCGAAGGCCCAACGCTTTCTGCTCTTGGAGAATTTGCTGCGTTTCGCGCCACTTTTCCGTCCACTCTTCCGTCAATACTTTCTCTTGTTCTTGCTTCTCGTGAATCTGAGCCAACAGTACTTGCGGTGGTCTTTCAACACTCTGCAATACATTCCACGATTTCACTTTCTAGTGAAAATTCATAATCGAATTCATTCTTAATTAGTAAAAGAGAAAATGCTTCTAACAGTAACAAGACTTACGATATCCTTTCCAATAAGAGACTTCAATTTCTGTATTTCTTCCCTGAGTTCCCTGATTAATTTCACGTTCGGATCTTCGTTGATGGTAGGCTTGTTAATGATATTTTTCGCTCGGTTAGCGTACCTCAGCGTACTGAGAGTCTCGCCGTAATTACAATCGGCCGGGCTGATAGCAGCAATCATAATCGTCTTCGAGTTACCTCCGAGCGAGTCCTTTAGCAACCAGGTCAGCACGCTGTCTCGATAAGGTATGAAGACATTACGCTTAGAGGAAGAAGACGCGTCGCTTGTGGAACTTAGTTCCGCGAGCGCCGATATCACAGAACCTAAAGTTACTAGTGACTTGTTGATGTGCGCACCCTCTTTCAGTCGTTGGCCTGTCGCACCCGTTGCATTCGCGCGTTCGCTAAATAAACAGATGCGAACGTTAACATTTTATTGCATTACCGCCATTCTACTCAAAACTCTTGTGCGAAAAAATATTGAACTTATTTGTGCTCGCACTCGATTTCGAAAAGGAAAATTATAGCCTCAAGCTATCGAGTACCTTCCGGCCAAGTCGACAAGATGCACCTTGGAGACGGTTTCCGACGGCATGTTGCCCTCGGATAGACCAGCTTGCACGAACGTGATCGTGAAGATCGCGTGACTCCTGCTGCTCACATCGTTCATGTTTGTGCTCGCCGTAGTTCTGTGCGTATTACCTCTCACCATGCATTCCTACGAGAGCGGGTGAGCAACTCTTTATTTAAAAGCTTTATTTAAAAGGAGGTGGGACGAGCAGGAAGTGAAGGACGGGTTCATTTACCTGAATGTCTGAATAATCGTACACGAGGTGGCTCGACAGGTCTTGTACATAAGGCCCTCTTTTAGGATGTTCCCGCACACGGAGGGAATGAGACTGTGACTGGTCAAGTCTCAGCAGGTCCCTCACTCTCTCATTGTGTATTTCCAGGAAAGACACCTCGGTTCTATACGACGCTCCGCTCTCTTTACCAGCTGCCATTCTGGCGAACAGCGTCTTACAAATCCGCGGTATCAATCCTTGAGCTTCCTGCAATTGAAGGTAATAAAATCAGGTGGGACGTTAACGGTTAAAGCATTGTCTTTTCGACGAGGGAAATATAATCAATTGAGGTGAATGGAAATCATAGAAATCAATTGGTCGGTGAAGGTACAAACGAATGTCCTTTCTTCTTCTACAGGCAAAATTTTATGAAAAAGAAGAAGAATAATTAAGAGATTATATTTTAAGAACTTATTGAAATGTCGACAAAATTGGACTTAGGATGCTATCCTTGATTTAAATAATAGTACTTAGTGTAAAGAAGGTCGGTAAAATAAATAAGTAAAATTCAGAAATTGAAGGAAAGGCACAAAACAGACCTCGGACCTTCCAGGAACTGCGTGATCCCTAGAAGGTATAAGGATGCTACCTGAAAACTTGAAAGTGAATTCAATTCTACGCGAGCTATCGAACGAGTCGAACTGCAACACGTTTGAACAAAACGTTGTCCAATTTCATTCTTCGCATTGAATTGCAAGAGAGATGAAAATAAAATTTTATTGGGAAGATCATAAAAATTTGTTCGTTCTAAAATTAATGAAAATAGTCCCTATAGTAATTTATTACCGGTGTGCCCATCATAGTAAAGGTCTTCCCAGACCCTGTCTGGCCGTAGGCAAAGACGCAGGCATTGTAGCCCTCGAAGGCACTTTCTATTACGTCCGTACCAAGATCGTAGAAAACCTGAAAATAGAAAGAGGATCAGCAGACCTGTTTTTATCACTTCCGACAAGTGTAATCGAATAAGTTTCGTGATAAATGAAAATAAGTGCATCTTATCAAATTCACATGTATCTAGCTCATCAATGATTTACTTAGAAACAGCTTCAACGATTCACCAGAGGAATCAGAGTAGTAATTATTAAACACTTACGTGTAGTATATATCTTGACTAGTTTTACAACTGATAAAAAGTGAGATACTTAGCATCTTACACGATGTGTAATTAATGTGTAGTTAAACGTGCAACGAGAGATAAGATTGATTTCTATCGTTCACGGTGAGAAAATAATTCACGATTTTATTAAATACCATTGGAAGTGCGAAATTTTCAATTAGAATCTCTTCTAACCCGTTCTTACGACAATGGTTGCTATACCGGTGCATGCATGCCGGTCTTCTATTTCAGTTCTGATCGTGGCTCATCGTCAAAACATTGCCCAATGTGATCTCATGAGACGATCGATCGCGGCAATATCTCATTGAAAGATAATAATCGATTCCTCGTTAAAGGGAGATCCTTCATCGAAAGGAATTGAATTCTTCACTTTTGAACGAAATAGGAGATCGTTCAGCATGCTGTTCTCCTCTTATTTTCAATGGATTATTCAATTCAATGGTACACTCCGGTGAATCGATAAAATTCACGATACGCTTCAGAAGAAAAAAGTAAGCAATATACACCTCTTCCTGGGACGCATAGTTGTCGTCGTTCGTGTCGAAGGACCAATAAGAATGATCGAACGTGAAGTCTTTGTATTTCTCCCTGTCGATTTCTCTGCAACTACCCGGCGTCTGAAAATGACGTGCAAATAATTTTTCAATTGATACTGCTACAATTACAAGAAACTAGTAAAGATCGCTCAGATAAAAGCTTCAAACAGAATTTTCCAAAATTCCCCAAAAATTACTTAACAAAAAATATCAATAATTATTTTACAAGAAAGGAGGGAAAAAATACATCTGCGAGATCTCTGGGAGATTTTTTTCAAAATTTCTTCGAATATCGAATTATAATTAATTGGTTCTGTCAGAGAAAAAGTAAAAGGCCAGACAGATTGACGCGGGTCAAAAGCCGGTACAATGAGTGACTGATGTCAAAGAGGCGCATCATTCACAAGTGGCTGGNGTCAAAGAGGCGCATCATTCACAAGTGGCTGGCAAACAGTAAGCCGTTATGTCACGTGCGTTCGTTAGGCTGCATCCCACATAAGTAAAGTAATCGTATGCTATCAAGAGCATTCCGTGCATTATGCAACACAAAGCGAATAGTAGGTAATTTAAAAGTAAAACCTCTTCGCGAAGTATAAAGACGAGGATCAATGATCGATGGTCGAACGCGTTCGATATGTCAAAAGAGATTTGAGGTTAGTCCTTGAAAAAAAAAAAAAAAAAAAAAAAAAAAAAAAAAAAAAAAAANGAGAGGGAGAGAGAGAGAGAGAAAGACCGCATATTAGTCATCTGATAAACGAACAAAAGTCCGTTTAGGTGCGATGTCTGTCATTTACCACAGTTAAAGGTAACAACTATACGTAATTGCAACGATAAGAACAAAAAGTCAAATTTCCATCGGTATAGAAGTTAATGTTAATATTTTGCTAAGAATTACGTATTATTGCGTATTCTCTCCCGCAAAATCTACGATTTTCGACGACGTTTCGCAATTACATCGTTAATCGCTCTATGATCGTGTTTGTTTTGCGGTTAGTGTCGTCGGATGGAAACCAGGTGGCCAGGGATTGGTCCGGCGACGATTTTCGCACTTTCTCCGATCAGATGACGTGCTGTTCGCCGCTCAAATCGTCTTCTCGGTCAAAGATCTCGCTTAATAAGCATGGACATCAATGACGTAACATTAAAACAACAGATCACCGGATGGTAAAAAAGAATTCTGCGAACAATATACGCCGCGGTCGTTGTGCGACCTCAATGGGTCAATAGCCGAGGCTCGTTCGACCAGAAATTATGACACGATTCAAGCTCCCAAGCGTTTTAACGGCGCGGCGTGGCGGTCAACGGTAGTTCAAGACGAAAAGAAAGAAAAAGAAAAAAAAAAGTCGTTCCACCAGCCTAAAAATCTTTTTAGAAAGTTGGCTCGTACGCGATCATTAAGGATCACAAAGGATTAGGCAGCGATCACACACGAGAGCCTCTCTACGATATTTAATCGCCTGGAATCGAAATGACGAACTTTGTTTATTTACGTGCACGTGTACCTTTGGAGCATAATCAAAGTTTTGTACTGTTTTCACATCACTTGTGGGCGTAGTATTAACCTCGCTGGCAATCTTTGGACTCTTGAAGTCTAAACTTCGGTTACCGGTTAGTAAGTAAAGGAATTTTTGGGATCATCCAAGACTTTAGAACAAAAGTACGCGATATCTTTTTGGAATAATTAAACAAACACGAATGATCCGAAGAATACAATTGAGGTTAACCTTGACAAACAATAATGTCTATCCTTCTTACTGCTTAAGCACTAGAAAATACCTTGGTGTTGAAAATCCGCGTTTTCTTGCCATCCATCTGCACGATCATCTTTGCGTTCATCGCCAACTCCCTGGAATACAAATTCGACAGATTCACATCCGTGGCCGTTGAAACAGTACGCTTCGAATTTTCACCAATGTTGCTATAAGTCGTCCGACGCGGAAATGAAGGAGAGAAAAAAAAAAAAAAGAATGGGGAAAGACGTNGAATACAAATTCGACAGATTCACATCCGTGGCCGTTGAAACAGTACGCTTCGAATTTTCACCAATGTTGCTATAAGTCGTCCGACGCGGAAATGAAGGAGTTAAAAAAAAAAAAAAGAATGGGGAAAGACGTCTCGATAACAATAACATTAGAGGGAATGACAGCAGGTGGCAGAATCTTGTCGCCCAGTCGTCAGTCGCACCGTGGATCGATCGAAACCATATGATTGATCGTCCCATGGAACGAATTATGCTGGAAGGTCGAACGTTCGCGAATTGCATCATCAAAGGTGCACTTTTGAAAGAGAACTTTGTCGTGTGAATTGTGCACGCAGCATGCCTTGGCAGGCGCAACTCCGCCAATCGTAAAAACCGCAACCTTCGATGCGAGCAATGAGATGAATAAAATCCGGAACGAACGAAAAACGTGTCCGCATTGGGAGAACTATGTAAGGAAAAATTTATAGTGACAATAACTCGTAAACTCGTAAACTCGGACACACTGTTGTATCACTGGTTGCGCAGCACACACCTTTTGTTAAAGGGACGAACTCTCACAGCTACCTTCACCGAAGCCATGGCTAGAAAGAACGCATGGACTTTGTTAAGTGATGTTGTTGTTGTTGTTGGTGGTGGTGGTGGTGGTGCGCCGCGGTATCTTTCGTCACGTTTCCTTTTCCTTGACTCGCGTTACGCGGACACGATGTATCTCGCGGCACTGTGTGGACAAGACATCGTCGACGGGCCTCGCCGTGCTACGAAACGTCGTCGTCGTCGACCCTCGCGCGCAACGGACATCATCCTCAACACAGCCTCGACAGACGGACGACTGGCTGGCAGGCCGCTGTCCGAGACAAAAAATTGCGTCCTTGCGCATGCGCGTGCACATTGGGGGATCCCTAATTTCAAGTGATCGCCGCACGTTTGTTCTTCGTGACCGCGCGGATGGAGACGCGAACAGACGCGGAGAATAAAATAAAAAAGAAAAACGAAGCGAAGAAAGACGAAGCGAATCGGAATACGAAACTGTAGGAAAAGAAAGGGAGACGGTCGAACAGGTTTTCCATTCCCCTTCTACGGAATGTGACGTCAGAATATGGGGATCGGTATGGTAGAAACCGGTGGTGGAGAGTGAACGGAGAAGGCGAGTTTGCCACCCACGCAGCAAACCGAGAAGAGAGCTAAATCAAACGCTTTTGCGGTTTCTCTGAGCGCGTAACGGCGGTTGTACCAAGAATTCATGTCGTTTTGTTATCCAGCTGGAGATTACGCATCGTCCGGATCGTGGGCACGGATCCAGGACAAGAGTAGGATACTGTAGGCACCTGCCCACCATCGTAAATAGAAAATATGTCATAGGCGGCGCTGGTGTGACACATGTATGCAGCACTGCCTCGATAACTGACCGGAATCTCGTCTCCTTAATTGACTGCTACCATCCTCACCAGTTCTTTAAGCTGCCTAACAATAAATAGCCCTGTTATGCATTTATATACGTAGCTTTGTACACCGAACATGTTTGTTTTGAGATGCATTGTTACTGTGGATATATTTCCTTCCCGACGAACACGACCACGTTAAAACAATCAAATAGTTTCTATCTTAGTCAAACTAAGAGTCTCAAAGTATCTCATTTGTCAGAATACGCACGTTCACTCTAATTGTAGCCTATTTAGAATCTCTAAACTTTATGTTAATTAATTCTTTTTTCTATTGAATCTTTCATTCTTATTTTGAGCTAGATAAAAAGATTTAACATATCTGTAATCTTGTTCAAATATTTATGCACTCCAAAAATTCATCATTCAAAAATCTATGAATCCTCCGATGGGGACATTGATGGTCAATTAACAAAACAAAATCCTGGCCAATTAAATTGTACGTACATTGCAGGTTAACGAACCCTTTCGAAACTTTGGCACAATTTCATAAAAGGAAAAATCATTTGGAATATATCGTGTTATATTTCCGTGGGAGTGAGAGAGAGAGAGAGCTCATCGCATGTTGATACAGTGTCGATTTAACTACCTGTCTGAAAACGGGTCCGGCAACTCTCTCGCAATCTGTAACCGTCACCAGTGCAAGCAAATTTTCTTCTATCTTTCCTATCATACATTATTCATTCACGGCTCTAAATTTGGAGACTGTTGCATTCCCAAATGCATCTACGTAGCAGATCATTGATAGATCTCGCGTAAGCAAACACAACTCGGCTTGTTGTTAATGACACGAGCGTGTCTATAAATACATTTTATTTCTAGACGATGCGCGCGATATCGAAATAATGTTTTATTGAACGAATAACGTAGAGAATTATTTCTTTTTATTATCTAGATTTTTTTTACAATTAATTTATTATAATTTCTTTAGAATGAAGTTTTATGATTCAACTTGTCGTGTCGTCATTTTTCTTAGAGCATATTAAAAGTCGTATTAAGTTCGTGTTAATGAAAGGGCACTCGAATTCTGCTGCGGTAATTATAAAACGGGCACTTCATATCGAGAACCGTGGCCTGATCATAAAACGGGAGCCTTGAAACGACAAGTTATATGATATGTTCTGTGCATAATGATTCATAGTCGATTGGACTGACGTAATCGTATCTACGTACTACGGTACTACTGAAAAACGTGTCGATCCTCTGATACTGTTTAGGCAAACACTATTCCAGTAGAACCAAATATAGTGACGTATGGTCGTCACTTGTCCATTCTTGCTCGCCACGTATCATTGTTATTCAAACAGCTCGATTACACTTAAGAATGACAAAAAATGTATGTAGATAAATTCAGAACAACATGGCGAACAATTTACCGTTATTCTGTACGTTTAATGAAACTAATAAAAATCGTTTATCACGACAATATTCTAGAAGGGCAAACTGAATAATCTTTCAACATAATCATACGTTACAATTAAGTATTACAGTAATTTATCGTTTAATAAACGTTCTTTTATTAATTGATTCTTCTGAAAAGTTATTTTGGTAATATAAAACATTTCATTAATTAAAAAGATAAATTATTTTAATTTTTTGTTGCAAATGAAAGAACAATGTAACATTCTCGCTACTCAGTATCCAATAAAATTAAGACTTAGAGGAAAAGGTGTTTACTGTTTTTCAAATTAGATAGTATATTTTTTTTGTACAAAATGCGCGCGCAATGATCTTAGCTTTGGGAGCGATTACAGCGCCAATACGATGAAATAGGCAATACACTTATTACGATTCTCGAACATAATCGATATTTCTTACAATCTGTAAAATCATCAGTTTTAGACAAAGATTACAATTAATAGCTCTCAGATTTGTTTCTACATTATCAAATATGTTTATGACTTAGAATAGAATGAGCCTTATTTAAAAGAGTTTATTACATATAGACTTATTTATTCAAAAGTAAATATATGCATTACCATCTAGCAGAAAATTTAACAGAATTAAACACGTAATAATTATTAAAGGTGGTCTCGCTAAACGTTAAAACTTATCATCTAATGATTACGAACTGGTTACGAATTTTATTATAATATGACAAGATATATACGATGCTAGTGATAAAATGTTTTGTGTAACACTTATAATGTATTCTATATGTATTAGCTCAACAAAGCAGTATGAAAATTGTAATTGCATTTCATAAAAAGAAAACCATTATCTTTAACTCTATTTAATTCAAATTAAATTGGCGCGCAAAAGTACTACTGTCACGTACAAATGTACACGGTATGCGATTGGCTCATTGTTAGAAATATTCTGATAGGACACTTTTCCATCAAATTTGCTCAATTCTATTGGTTCACACTCGAGCCCCCACCTCATCGTATTACTTCACGACGCGAGTCTAGTGTGAGAAATGTAAATATGTGTCTATTAATAATTGCACGATATTTTTTCATCGTCATCCTTTCACTATTCGTCTCTACGGTATTAACATTTTTAATTATCATTCTTATGCAATAATTTATCAAATACTATTGTAATTCATCAGTAAATTATCTTTTTGTCTTTGATTGTCTTTTTTGTTGTCACATTTACTGATAGTTCATATGAATTTTTAAAACGACATTTAACTTTGATTATTGCTTTATTTCCTTTTATTTCTTTTATATATTTATCTAAAAGTTCTTTTGCACATTTGTTGGTTGATTGTGAAGAAAATTTCAAAATGTTAGAAGGATATCACTGTGATTCGACTTTTCATAGAGATACATTAAATTTTGATTTATTTGAACGAAGATAAGCAAGTTTATACAACCAATTTTCCTTAATAATATTTATCGTATTAATAGTTTTCGGAAAGAGCTATAATGTTCAATTTTGAACAAGTTCTGCGCATCGCGTCGTTTGAATTCGAATTGCGCAGTTTCGATTTTATTAATGCGCGCCATATTTGATTTATAGAAAGCATACTTAAAACTCCAATAATAAATATTCAGAATTAATAATTAACTGGTAATTTTAAAAATCACATTTCTGGCGCATTTACTACTTGATCAACTTCGATCGTTTTAGTTGATGTAGTTCCCCAATTTACTGTTGTTTAAGCATAGAGTGCGCTAAAAAATCATTGATTTTTTTGTTTAGTGTGTCGGTATTTAAAAGCATGATGCACGAAATCTTATAAGATGCTTGTCTATTCATATATATTTCGTCTGTGGTATAATTTTCTATGGGATTTCATTCTTTTTAAGTATCATTTAATCTACATTTTCATGGTAATAATCAGTAAAACAATATCGACAAGTATGAAATATTGTCTTATATATTATTATAATTGTAAGATTTAATTTATTTTCTGCTGTTAAATTTAGGTTTATCTTGCCCCGATCGTGTCGGAAAAGCATGCATTCTGAAGTCCTTCGTTACAAATTTTGAACAAGTGCTGTCACACGTAGCTTTCTTTTGAACTAACATTGACGATATGGCCGATAACAGAAGGATGTGACGTTCGATCGTCAAAGCAGAGCAGGAGGGGAGGTCAAAGACGCAGCATGGTGGCGCTGCTAGTCAGGGTTAGTTCATTTGAAAAACGAAGCCGAGGCATCAGTCGGGTGGCAACTGTCGGCATGTGCGTGGTTCTTCTCGCCCGTTTAGTCGCGTCTTAAATCGCACACAGAACACCAATTGCATGTACACCCTGTTAGTACATGAACGAACGGCAGACAGTTCGCGAACATGTGATTTTGACAGAGAACACGGTTCGTCGACGCTGGTTACCGCGTGCGTGAAAAGTGAAGGTTCTGCTTGCCGGATACATCGTTACCCTGTAGCAACAGCCTCATTCTAGGGGGTGGAGAATAATGTTCTGAGCCGTGAGCCACGCACATCATGGTTGCTAAGCACTTCACGCAGGGTAAGTTTCCCAACCGTTCAGTTTCTTTTATCTAGACGGTTTGTTTCAAGCGTATAACCACGTTTCTTGTGAATTTTCGTCGATCTGATGGAACAGGATAATACAGATTTCGAAGTCATTGCGTTTTCACTCTATGTGACAAAATGTGCACACATAATGTCCATGGTGTTCCAATACAGTGCATGGTGGGTGGTGCAACTCTATAATATAATAGAAGCACTGGTATACGTATTACATGATAGATCGAAAGAAATCAGGAATTACAATTTTTGCAATGAATTTTACATGCAAAATTCAGTGGAATCGTACTTTTTGCTTACCCGATAAAAATCGCAGAAGTTCGATGTTCTGACAACAGAGGAGAACGTTTTTCATTTCACTTCAAATTTTAAATATAGATAGATGTCGGAACATTCTTCTTCTAATTCAAGTGAATTTTGTTCAAAAATGTTAAACTACGTATGATGTAATGTTTGAACGAAGATCATTCAAATTAAACAGCGATATGTATTTCTCCATGTGAACGAGCATATAGATACCTGCTACGTCTATACACTAGCAAAGGGCGGATTGAGTCGCCGGTCTGTTATTATGGTACTTTCATGGTTCAGCGACAAGAGACAATTTTATGCAAGTAAAAATAACTGAACACCGTGTTATCCTCTTTGCTTTTCAAAATGCGTCCAGCGAGAGCAAGGTCTCCGTGATTTATTACTTTAAATTTAGTTTCTAGGGAATAAAACCCTGCATTTGGAGATTTGTCATGCTTTCACAAAATATGCACGAGCGTGTGCACCAGCAGATCCGTGGCTCGAACGTAGTGGATCACGTTTTTAAGTAAAGCTCGCCAGTCTGGGTGGAGTAGCATTGACCGATTGTTCTGGGGGATAAAGCTGGAGCTTGCGTGAGCCCGATGTCAAGTTCGTGTGTGGCTTTTAAACCGTACACATTCGATGTTCCATCGATCGACGCACAGCGTAATCATACTCGCGCGTGCCCTTTTCGACACGCGCGTGTTTTTCTACGTGAAATCGAGGGGAATGAAAGCACAGGGGATATATGTTGAGGCTGAACACCCTCTCGCACGACTTTCCCAAGATGGTTGACCATAACGCGTTTTTACTGTCATAACGTTATAGTTGCATAATACCATCAATTTTTGCACATTTACTTTCACTTCAATTTCCTTTTGTATAAATTGAGTAGTTCATTGTAGAAAATACTTTTCCAAATTTTTACGATATATAACAGTATCCTGTTTTGTGCGTTCTACTGTTATCTTTCTATGGACTTTATTCATCCATAAGCAAAGGTACAAATGATAAATTTAGAAGTGGATGGTTAACACTAAACGTACCGACATTTTACATATACCTATCTTACCATTAGGGGTCATTTGACCCCTCATGAATAAACGTTGATTTTTAGAAAGAAATTCTTAATTTATTAAAGGAAATAATTTGCAACATAACTTCTAATTTCTAATAAAATACTCAAACATATATTTAAAGTAAATTTTGAAAAGGAATCATTTGATCCCTCATGAATAAACGTTGATTTTTAGAAAGAAATTCTTAATTTATTAAGGGAAATAATTTCCAACATAATTTCTGATTTCTAATAAAATACTCAAACATGTATTTTTATTTAAAGTAAATTTAAAAAATGGGTCATTTGATCCCTCATGAATAAACGTTGATTTTTAGAAAGAAATTCTTAATTTATTAAAGGAAATAATTTGCAACATAACTTTTGATTTCTAATAAAATACTCAAACATGTATTTTTATTTAAAGTAAATTTTGAAAAGTGGTCATTTGATCCCTCATGAATAAACGTTGATTTTTAGAAAGAAATTCTTAATTTATTAAGGGAAATAATTTCCAACATAATTTCTGATTTCTAATAAAATACTCAAACATGTATTTTTATTTAAAGTAAATTTAAAAAATGGGTCATTTGATCCCTCATAAATAAACGTTGATTTTTAGAAAGAAATTCTTAATTTATTAAAGGAAATAATTTGCAACGTCTGATTTCTAATAAAATACTCAAACATGTATTTTTATTTAAAGTAAATTTTGAAAAGAGGTCATTTGACCTCGCTTGGTACGTTTAGTGTTAAACGAAGGGGGGCCAGTTTTTTTTTCTTTTTTTTATTTTTTCTGTTCCTCGCGACTGGTAACCGATTTGTACCGGTATTCCACAACCCCTTTAATTTGCAACGCGACATCTGGTGGCTTCTTGGCACGCGATAATCTTTGATATAATTATCGGGTGATATTTGATATAATTAACGGGTTACCTTTAACATCAGCTGGTCACGCACGATAAGTGTAAATGTTAAGTAATTTTCCATGGAGGCTCGATCAACGAAGAAGTTCCGTGGTATGCGATGATTCTTCCGCTCCGAATCCGTCAACCCTTTCTTCTTCCATATATATATATATATATATATATATATATATATATATATATATATATATATATATATATATATATATATATACACACACNAACCGCTTGAAAAAGCTAAAATGACCCTCCGGCTGAGAGAGACGATGCCTCTTCAGTCTCTAACTATTCGTGGAAGTAACAATAAAGAAATATATCTGAAAGAGAGAGAGAGAGAGAGAGAGAATAAAAGATGAAAATTTCACGAGAGACAGTGACGTTAAACGAATCTTTCTTTCTTTCTGTGTTTTAGGCTCTAGCCCTGAGTTGGGTGTTCCGGATATGACGGTCATCAGCGACATCGATGAGACGGGGATCAATCGAAATCTACAAGTCCGGTACAAGAGGGACCAGATATACGTATCCTTTTTGACTAAAATTTAATTAATTAGAATTCGTTCTCGTGTCGACAGTCTCAGGTAAAAGAACTTTCTTTAAAGTTCCTTTTTTATATATATATATATATATATATATATATATATATACAAAGGCATTTTATTATGTTACGTAACTTGGATAAAAATATGGTACTTTTTTTCTGACGTTAAATTAAAGAAATTCAATGATGGTTGCAAAATGTTGCGTACAGAGTCTCATAAATATGTATGTGTGAACCGCCTTCGTTTCGTTCGTTCCAAGAATGTTTGAAAAAAAAAAACAGTGAACGGACGTCCGCCCATTTCGTAATTCGTGCGTTAGTATACCCTGGAGTTAGAATTCTTGGCACATTCCGGACGAATAAGTCTCTCTCTTCCTCGGGTTCTCTCAATTGCTTTTTCATCTCTGCAGTATTCTTAGCATTGGGTCTCGAGCATTTCATATCGAAATTTTTAGCAGTCGAAACGGCATTTCATATTTCAACAAAATTTCTACAAATTTTTACACAAAACACATTAATATTTCCAAAGATGAAAGCTCGAATTCCTGTAGAATTTTCAGAATATTTCCGAAGATGAAAGAACCTATTACGTAACTCAACCTGAATATTTCCAAATCAACCTGGGATACTTGCAAAGATAAAGTAGTCAAAGAACTTTATGAAATCAAGTTTAAATAAATTTCTAAACTTCTCGATCATTGAATAGCTCCACTATTCGCAAACATTCTCTCGAACGAATGAAAGAGAGACCTAGAAAAAGTTATAAAAATCTAAAAGATTCAAAAGGAAGCTACCCTACATCGCGTGTGTGTGTCTATGAAACCGAGCAACCGAGAACCGAAGTATCAGGAAAGGGAATTAAAAGTGCAGCCGAGTATAAAATAGCGGGAGGAAGAAGGAAAGAGACGGTGAAAACGAGAAAGAAACGGGGTAGAGATGGTAGAGAGTGGTTAAAGAAGAGAACTATATACGTATGAATTTTATAGGGGTGGGGCGTTGCTCCCGGGTTGGTTGGTTGCCATGACGACAACCCCAGTCAGCTGGTGAACCACCCCAGGGCCAGACCCATTCATCCTCTGGTTTCGCCGACCCAACGACCGACACCGACACGACCCACTGTCGTTTCTTGTTATGCTTTGATCTACCACCCCCTCTCACCTCTCCTCACGGTTATCCCACGTCAGTGTGATCTATGGACAGAGAACGAGAGAAGACGTCGAAATGATCATCCGTGCCATCTATTATTACGGTTCGATATTAATGGGCGCGTGCATAATATCGACTCCGTTTTGCCCTGCAGGCAGAAATATCGGCGAAAGTCTGGCAAGTTTTGCGGCGACTCTTTTGTTGATATCGGCTTCTTAATTGGATTTCGTTTCCCTCTTAATTGGTTTGCCAGTGAATAGAACGAAAAATAGCTAATTCGTTAGTTTTTCGTTGGTTAGATTGCAGGAGGTATTGTATTATGTTCTCGAAGAGAGTGAGGTACACGTTGCGAGACGCTTTTGAGGTTAGGAAGAGATGGGTTAATTCATTGATTTTCGTTAAGAATTGTAGAATAGTGTTGTCTCATTGAAGATAGTTCACCGAAGAGAGTCTGGGTTTCTTTTTTTCTTTTCATTTTCATTATTTATAGTCGCATCAACCACTTGTATGACTTATTAACGACTTGAACTAAATCTTACATCTTTTATTATAAAGTTTAGGTTATTTGTGAGTAAATACGAAAAATAGCTAATTCGTTAGGTTTTCGTTGGTTAGATTGCAGGATGTATTGTATTATGTTCTCGAAGAGAGTGAGGTACACGTTGCGAGAGGTTAGGAAGAGATGGGTTAATTCATTGTTTTTCATTAAGTTGTATCATTGAAAATACTGAAGAGAGTCTGGGTTTCTTTTTTTCTTTTCATTTTCATTATTTATAGTCGCATCAACCACTTGTGTGAGTTATTAACGACTTTGAACTAAATCTTACATCTTTTATTACAAAGTTTAGGTTATTTGTGAGTANAACCTCTCTCGCTGGCGAAGCGCTCTTAGCCGGCTGTTTCAATTGCTTTCGTCGAGGACGAGGCCCCGGCCACCTTTTAGCGGCGCGATTCGAAGCTTCGTGGTTGGGGGGGAGGGGGGGTACGCGGGACCGGATATGCGGCAGCCACTCGAGGGAAACCCCGTGTGTCCCGTGTGTTTGCTGAAACTGCCGAATGCGAGGCCGAATTAGGCCACGGAAAGGAACCAACCGAGTCGATCAGCTCGAGAGGTATATAAACCTCTTTGTATCGCGCGGTTTAGTCGACGATAACGTGTAATACTTAACACGTTCCGTGCCAAGCCATTTTTGCCTTTTGCTGTTGTTCAGGCCATACAATCTTTCGTTACATCATCAGTCGATAAGTAGTTCTCTTGTTTATCGTGTACCACTTGTGGTAATATTATTAGAAATATGGTGGAAGATCAAGTTTAACGTGTACCACCGCTGGTACACATGGCACGGAACGTGTTATACAGGATGGATCGAAGCTTCCTACTAAAAATAATTATCCGTAAATAAATTTTTATGTGTTGTATGTTTTAAATGTTACTGTGTTATATTTTATATGTTTGAAAAAAAATTTCTGTGCGTCCGATTGCTAAGAAATCTTCTTCTTTTTTTTCTTTGGATCAGTCTTCTTTCAAGTCACCCGGTGTGCACGAGGGTTACGTTTTTATTGAAAATTTCATGCTCTGTTTGTGCAGCGCGCGCAGATTGTCCTCCCGGGTTTTTGGGTCAGCTACCCTGTTTGCGATGTCTGTTGACCCTCGAACCGGATACTGACCGTCATTAGGTGGCGCAGTGGAAACGCGGCCTGAGGAGCGAGGTCGAACGGAGATCGATGTCCAGCGGAGGAAATGGTGGAACTTTCCGCCGCAGGAACTTGGCGATCGCAATCACAGCGGGTTTTCTCCTCCTCCGAAATTACCTCATCAGCCCATTGAAATTGTTACTTTAGTATTGCCTCTCAGATTATTATCCGTATTATTTCCTCTCCCTTGGAACTCAAGCTGTTCTCTTCATATTTTTCTTGAAATTCTGCGACACTTTCTTTGACATTCTTCTCTTCATACGTTTTGACATTTGCACCTCTGCACATTATAGATATATACGATGGTCGTTCTGTTGCCTCTCTCGAGATTATTTATTGCCAAATAAATTCGTTCGCTGATAGATTAGACTAGAATTGAATTTCGTAGAGATGTCCCCTTGGAAAGGCGAGCGCGACAGCTTTCAAAGGAATAAAATATATATCCTTCCACCAGTTTCTTTTACCTGCATCATCACGCGTTATTAATTCCAACAGGTATAATTACTCCTATTAAAGAATCAAAGCTTCAAAGGTTCGTTACTACGTTCGCGACAGCTTCGAACATCTGGAGAGAGAATTCACTCGCCTCCGGACGACAAGAAGTAAAAAAAGGAAGAAGAAGGTGATTACATTTCCATCTTTTGAAGCTTTTGCTCCTGTTTTCAGTTCTTCTTGCACAGGCTTCAGTCGAAGACTCTGAAGAAATTGATTCGCCAAAGAGTTCGATATAGAGATTTCCTCGTTACGTATCGAATCTTTCTCTCTCTCTCTCTCTCTCTCTCTGTGACAGTTTTAGCGTTAAATTTCCATCAATTCGCCAGAAAATTCTTCCTTCTGCTCTGTCAGCTGATTGCGTTTCACCTCTCGAAATTTCACGCTTTTGGAAATTATAAAGATCGCGTGGTCGCCCTATCTTTTGCTGCGGAATTCCACGGATTCCAATCTCGAAAGATTCATATCACAGCGTCAACGACAATGGGAGGAAATGCGGCTGCCCATAAGAAGTTTCCTGTGCGTTGCGAACAGAACAGTGTTTATTTCTCCTTCGGTGAAAATTCTCCGGTATTTCTCCGAGACCGAGAGTTGATTTGTTCCAATTTTTTCCATCACTCGAATCAAGGACAAACGATCAAAATTATTATCAAAGGGAATACATTCAATTTCCATTCGAGAATCTCGTGTAAAAGAAATTTCTTTGTTATTAAATCGAAATATATATCAGCGAAACGAAAGAAATAGTCGTCGATTTTCTCAAATTTCTCGATTTTACGACGATCGATCCCGAATCAAGGACAAACGATCTTTGTCCCAATGGTGAGGTTCGATCACAGTTGCTTGTCGAAAATTTCTGCTCCGCAGAAAGAGAGCATGCTTCATTCGTTTTGACTTGAAGAGAAGCTTTTTACGAGCCAGATGCAGAGTTGGCTTTATTTTTTATAACTTGTTGACGAGCTTGATACGACGAAGAAGGCTGCTGAAGGAATGGCGAACGAGGACGTCCTTTGTCCCCGTTCGTTTTTCTTCTTCTTCATCTTTCCTCGTTCGATCGATGAAGCTGGCTTTCGTCAGAGTAATTCGAGTTCTGCAAGCGACAGGTAGAAGGCCACCTCTACGTCGCAATAAAGGAAGAAATATTTGCCAGCGGACGGAGAAAGGCCGTGGATTAAAATAGACGGTAGCGTCTGTTGGTTAGCGTTCGAGGTGAGGTGACTGTGTGTAAAACTGCTGGAAAAGACGCTGTCGACCCTCAGCGTCGACGCTTTTTGGCCAACGTGTAGGGAGAAAAATGCGTTGTTGGGTCGTTTGCTCGCTTGATTTGTACTGTCGCGGATTTATTATTCCATTAGTAAGCTTTCGTTGTTGAGAAGTATTTTCACATTACCTCTTCTAGTCTTGGATGCTTTCAAAACCATCCCCATAACAATTAAATAACTAGGTAACTTGTTGTTTGTCTTTCGTACGAAGTTTTGCAAATATCTCATCTTCAATTCAATTATCATTCAATGATTTTCGAAGATCACAGATACTACGAAGATCTTAACTTCATTCTGTCGATTACTTCAATGCATCTTAATTTCATTGAGCTTGTAATTTTATTAATCACCCTTCGCGTCGATTTTAGAAGCCCGTGTCATCGAAATTTGTGTATACCGGGTGTCCCGAATCTTAGTATTCAAGTCAATTTGCCAGTGCGTTAGACGTTTGCAAAAATAAGGACTAAAACGTCCATCAATGAATGCTTCATTAAATGAAGTATAAAAAAGATAATATAAAGAACATGGTTACATCTCCAGATTCTTATTCGTTATCTTTGAAAATAAAAATTTTCACACTACATACAATACTTCGACAGCTTGTTTCATATTATTGTTATAACTTTCCAATTAAATATCTAGCTCTTTGATGCATGGTTCTTTTGCTTTCAGTCTTGCTTTTGCAGAAAGTTTGAGCAATAAAATTCAATAAACTTCACCCTGTACGGTAGTTCGTTGAATTATTCGTAACTTGTCTCAAAGTATTAATATATTAGCAGAGAGTAATATTAATAATACGAATATATTACTAGAGAATAATACTTATTATTACACACATATTAATAAATACGAAATCAGCCTGGAAATTTTTCTCCATTTCTTCAGACTGTTTGAACTATTCTTCTAACTTCCCACGTGATCGTTGCAAAATGTAACTCGACTTTGCCACCAGGTTCCCTCCCCCCCAAAAAAAAGAAACCATTCACCCATAGGGAGAGGTCACCCCCGTCGTTCCAAATGTTACAGAAGGGTGTACGGTTATAGGTTATAGGTGTATTATCCCCTTTTTCGCTGCTGGCATTCATCCGTGAGTCATCCGGTTCGTACTCACAGCCCTGCCCCGGGTGTGACGTCATTTCGACGTGCTCTACCCCATCGAGAATCCAGCATCAGATGCATGTCGTCGTTGGGTTATTATGCAAGGGAAGCCGGGAATCGTCCGCCATCCTCTCGAGGATTCTTCCACTGCTCTCGATAATCTCCTTCCCCGTAGATATAGACGAATTTCCAACCAATGGAGGCGAGGATTGGTGCAAGAGGGTGTGGATGGAAAGGGAAGGAAATCAAGGATACCGTAAACTGTTACCAATGCCAAATTGTGAATTTAAAAAATTTTGTAATCGATCTTATCGTCATTTCAATGATTTCACTGCTACACATCGGTGATGTAGTATTATTACGATCCATCCGTAGAATTACTTTTAGTTATTTACAACAACAGTCGGTGGTTGGCGACGAAGGAATATTAATTTTTTAACACGTGGTTAAAATGGCTAAAACGGTTGTGCATCGAAATAAATTCGTCGTACTCGTTGAAACGAGTGCTTCGATAACGGATAGTGAAGTCGGAGCGAAGCGAGGGAAAATAGATAAGTCTCGGGGACGGATTGCACAGCAACGAGACGAGGTTCGGCAATTCGAGAGAGATCGTTAAAATCGTTTCGCGTTTCTGTAGCGAACTCCGTCGACTTCCGTTCCCCACCTCTTTTTTCCCCTTTTTTTTTTTTTGTTGTTGTTGTTGTTGGGGGTATAGCNTAGTTATTGTCGAGCTCTGCTTCTCTTCTGTCTTGCGCTCTCATTCTGTTGTCGACGGGAAGGGAGTGAATTACGACGCGGAAATCTGGGGTGGAAATCTGGTCGAGCGTGGTCGATCGAGCGACGGTGGAAGTCTCGAGGTTCTTCATCGAGTCCGAGCTTAAAATTTCGATCAATTCCTTTCTCTTTTGGACCTTCGTCTTTCGAGGCGGCATATTGTTTCAGTAGCACGTTTTCAATTTCTGGGTCATAGCTATGTTCGACCATGTATTACCTGGCTATAGATTACGTAAAAATAATGTGACCTATAGGTATAGCGGAGTAAAAAGTATTATTATATTGTTCGAACATTCTTCTGTGCCGTGGATGGGAGAGCCTTAATATTGCTCTTTTCATAAAAAAAAAAAAGAAAAAGAAAAAGAAATGGAGTGATATTCAAATATTATCTCACTGGAACTTAAAGGGCGTACGTTGTACGATAATGTTTTGAATATTTTTCAAAATCTCTACGACGAAGAATAACTGAATGGACTTGCAAGTTTTTGATAAAAGACCAACATAGTTAGAACTCTTTATTTAGAAGAAGGTAGAATTTTCCATGAACACGGCGATAATCCGAAAATTGTTTCTGCTTCTACAGAAAAGTTCCGGAAGAGCCACTTTCAAGGCAATTTCCAACAGAGACTTGTTTGGTGAAATTTTAGTTTATCCTAAAGCAACCGATGTCTTTCGACCCAAGTCAAGTGTAATATCTCTCTCTCTCTCGAAAAAAAGAGGAGAAAAGAAAGAAGGCAAAGAGTCTCGAGGAAAATAAGAAAGAGAAAGAAAGCAGCGACACGCGTTTATACGATGTCACGAGCCTCCCCATTGGGAATGCACGTCGCATTATCATTCAAGGCGGTTCACCTGGTTGGGGAATGAGAAATAATGCCGTCGACACGGTTCCTTTTGCCTTCTCTCCCTTTTTTTTTTTTCTTTTTTTTTCTCTTTTCTTCTCCACCTCGATTCATTTGCATCTTTCGGGCGAGATTAATAGACGAACCGAGTTTCGTCGGACTTGAATGCATCAACGATTTAACGAGCCGCTGCCTCGATGATTTTTCCTTAACTCAGTATTACCATTCGACGACGTACCGCAGACGTACACGGGATCCATACTGGTGGCTGTGAACCCGTACAAGGAAGTGGACTTCTACACGAACGTGAGTAAATTGGAATCGTTGCACCTAGCGTAAATAACCTCCTGCTCGTGAATAACGTTGAAGGGAACGAATCTTTGACTCACAGTTGGATCGAGACAAAGAAATCGTTCGATTCGAGATTCGCCGGTCGTAGTAGTTCGAAATTACCACCGATCACGCTTTTGTTCGAAGCTTCATTTCACAATAATAAATCACTCTTCACACAGATTCACAAATCTCTTTTCGTAGAAGAGCGTGTTAAAGAAAATGGCCCCAGTCGCGAATATTTAGAAAGAAAAAATGAAAGAAATGAAGTGACCACTGATCATACTTGTTCGAAGCTTCATTTCACAATAATAAATGACTCTTCACACACTTTCACAAATCTTCTTTCGTGTTAAAGANAGTAATTTTCTTTTTTTGTAAGAATCTATTCTCTATTAAGAGAGAATCGAAATTTCTCGATTTGCAGGAGTAATTTTCTTTTCTTTTTCTTTTTTCGTAAGAATCTATTCTCTATTAAACGAAATTGAAATTTCTCGATTTGCAGGAGTAATTTTCTTTTTTTGTAAGAATCCATTCTCTATTAAAGAAAAAAATTGAAAATTCTCTATTTGCAGGAGTAATTTTCTTTTTTTTCTTTTTTTGTGAGGATCCATTCTCTACTAAACAAAATTGAAATTCTTCGATTTGCAGGAATAATTTTGTTTTTTTTTTCTCTTTTTTTGTAAGAATCCATTCTTAAAGAAAAAAATTGAAATTTCTCAATTTGCAGGAATACGTGAGTCGATATCATGGCCAGAAGATGGGCTCGTTGGAGCCGCACGTGTTCGCGTTGGCGGAAGCGGCGTACAAGTCTCTGCAAGAGACGGAGAGCAATCAGTCCTGCGTGATATCGGGGGAAAGTGGCGCGGGCAAGACGGAAACCACGAAATTCATCCTGCAATACCTTTGCTCGGTGACTAGCAACGTCGACACGTGGGTAGAACAACAAATTCTCGAGGCGAACACCATCCTCGAAGCTTTCGGTAATTACATCATAACCACTTAACAACCAATTTCTCGTCCGTTGATCATATTTTCCAACAGTTTGCCGGCTGTCCTTAATTCTCTTGGAAATTTTCGTGTTTGCCGCGCCGACAAACTTCGCCTGTTCTTCGCGAAATCTTCTGAAGATTAAAGACTTTAAGCTCCGCGTGATTCGTCGAAGATCGCAGAATATCATCTACACCCACCGAGTGGTGTAAATTTCTTTTCGAAATTTGAAAAGTAGAAGAGCTCAGCGTAAAAGTGTTGATCTTTGCTTCATAAACAATGAAGAGAAGAAAGTTTCGTGTTCACGTCTGAAATAACTTTCCAATTATGCGTCTGATGGAAAATTGTTTAATAGCAAAATTGTTGTTTGTCCTCTTTATTTCTTTTCATGAATTACATTGATTTTACATATGTTGCAATTTCTAAGAACGTGCATTTCACGGACATAAAGACGAAAGGATTTTTCACTTTTGGCCAACGAAAATTAATATTAATAATGAAAAGTTGTAATATCGATAATTCCAATCGACAATTTCGATCTATTTTTTTTTTCCAGAGAGTCCTTGATCATTGAATTAAATATTATTCGCAGCTATTAAGAAGAATTACACGTTTTACTGATCCTCTCGGAGAATCAGTGTTAATTGGAAAGTTTGAGAATGAAAAAGGAGAAAGAAACTGGTTCCCGTTGGATTTCATTAAAAGTATAGATTTGTCGCGAAATCTTTTCATAAAAAGTCGTCCGAAGAGGTGGGAAAGTCTCTCTTCTTCTTCTTTTTTTTTTTTTTTTTTTTTTGGGGGG
>NIPQ01092521.1:18573-33820 GCA_002806875.1 Lepidotrigona ventralis hoosana | reverse complement strand
TATAGTAATTGAATGAAAAAATTCAATACGTGAAATTAAATGAACAGCAATAATATTCTATATTCATCGAACCTTGTATTAATATTCCAAGGAAATTTACTTCATCAATAAAATTATGCATACACTTGCTATTTCTAGTTTTTCAGCGCCGTACGCAATATTTTAATAACAAAAAAAAAGAAATATGTAAAATGTAAATGTACGTACGCAAATGTAAATATACGTATGTACGTACGGTTGTTCGCGATCTTCTCGTTTCACGTTAGAAAGATGAAGCTAACACCGTAACGCGATTGTTGTAAAGGGGATTAATCTGAGGCGATAATTCAACGCCACGTTATCGAGAAACCTAATGTCAATTGCAAAGTTAATCGATGTTCTCTCTCTCTCTCTCTCTCTCTCTCTCTCCCTCGTTCGCCGTAGAGATACGAGTGGGGCTGGCAGGTCGTTGTTCCTAGTCAAGATCATGAGATCCCTATTCCCGACATTTCGCAATGTTGGCGTAATGCCTGACCTCCGCTTCCAATTCTGCCGAATGCAATTCTTCAGAATTCGACGTGCTGCACTCATCACTCAATCACGCATTGACTACGTGAACAAACGCTTTCAGACGTACAAGTGACACGTACCATATCCAAGCCATATCGATTTCCCATTGTCCTCTATAGGCATCCAATATATGTGCACCTTTGTCATATTATGACAATTGATGCAAAAATATAACACTGACGCAATTAACATCGCGTTTATAACACTTTTGACAAAAGAAATTTGCATGCAGCTTTGCCGTATAAAATTATACGTTCGTGCATTTACTTTCTAAGGCACAATTTAAATCGATATTATTTGATGTATAGAAATAAAGCGTAAAAGAATTTTATATAATGTTATTATCACAAAAAAAATTGTTAAATATTCTTTAGCTGACGTTCGAGCAACTCGCAATTATAATAGTTGCCCCATCTCTCGGTTTGACCCTAACCTAAGTTGCACACCTTGAATACATGTACTTACATACACATATACGTAGATACAATTCGTATAAACATGCGAAAAGGAGACGTGATGCTCATTGTCGTTCGGGCTTTACATACACGTTTATCTCCTCAGGAACAATATTTTTTAAGTAAATCTTACATAGGAAAAAAAGTTTGTTGGATTGAAAATATCACTTCGGTGATTTATTTAGTACGGTTACAAAGTCTGGGACTAATTTGTAATTTAAATATTGCTAAAGACAAACGAGAGCGATAAAACGCATGCGCGTATTGTGTCACCGGTGTTCACTTCACTGTTAATCGTTATTACTGGGAATACGATGTTAAAAGTATCGTTTGCACAATTAAACAGCGTAAAATAGCGAAGGAATATCGAAAAAGAAACAGAAATTACGCACAAGGTACGAGTTTAATAAAAATACATTTTCATTTTTACTAACAAACACGTATGTGTATACTTTACGTGACACGCACACACTATGACACGAAATTAATACGTTCAATCGATTCGATGATTATTCAACATTTATATTATTTATAGTGCGTTTAACATGTTTGACCAAACCACGAAACATCATTAATTATTCAGTATAACAAAAAAAAAAACCCATGTACAATGTAACTCATGCAGATAATGAATAATCAATAGACACGTGTGAAATGTGATTGCATAACACATCATGTGTTGCAGAGAATATTAAAATATTGCTTAACGATGAAATGTCCGGAAGAAATTCGCCAACGTTCGCGATAAGTGTATTTTGTGTGAATACAAAAATTTGTATCACGTCTTGCGTGAAGTTATATCTAAATCGAAGAAATTGAACGCATATTTTCGAAAAGGGGTTAGGTGAAGTGCGCATGCGTTTAATGTGTGTACAATTTCGGGGTATGTGTGTTGAACCCCCCCCCCAACCCCTCCCCTACTCGTTCAACGTGATTCGAGGATATAATCGTATAAAATAAAATAAAATCGTGAAAAACTGATAAACAATTTAACCATTCGAACAGATGAGACGAGGTGTTTCGGATTTTCCTCAAAGAGATAAATGTCTCTGCTCTTGACTTAGGAGGTTAGAAAACGTCGCGATGCAAATAGGATCTTTAGCTGCTGTTTACTAACTGAATAATGGAGTTGTGTATAGTATTCGACAAGGGGGGATGAAATACAGTGCGTACGTATGCATGTGATCGTGCGTGAAAGAGAAAAGTAGGGAGGGAAACATAACACCCCGAGAAGACGCGCGTCGCGAGACTAATACGACGCAGAAAGAACGAGAGTGCGCGTCAGTAGGTTTTACCCTGACCTCGGTCAGACGGACATGGTTTAATTTAACCGGATCCCTGCAAACTCAGTTCAATTTATCTTTGTCCAGTGGCACGTTCAAATCATCGCAACGTTCACGATTTAACCTCATCGTTCCATGGGAGGAAGGAAGAATACACCGCTTTCCCGGTATGTAAAGTGTATTTACAATTTGTAGGCCGAGTTCTAAATACGATGCCGGCTATTTTCTTAATTACGATCGACTCAGGTGCGTGGAAAAACGGGTTCTCTATTAAAAATTATTTCATTTGAAATAAAATGAAAATCCTGTGCCACAGGCAAACGGGATTATAGCAAATTCTCACATTCTATGGTTTTAGTTTCTTCGTGAAAATGTAAATATGTTTGCTTTCGTCCATATGAAATTTGACATTTCTCGCTACAATTTCTTTTTTATTTTATTCGCGATTATAAAATTACTATTTTAGCAAAAGATTCAATGTATATATCTTGTTTCGAATACGATGTGCTTTTTATTTGCTATAGTTTAGTACATAGTCTACGTCCGTTTAGTTTAAGATGATAATGACCGGAAGTGTACACTCCTTTCTTTTTAACTTGAATGCTACCTCCTATATATATATATATATATATATATATATATATATAAGTCTATATTAAAAAAGCTAAAACCAATCTAATAATAAAGCTGTATTAAAGTTAAAACTAAAACTAACAACAGATCTAAATTAAAAACATAAATTTTTCAAATTAATGAAGATATTTATGTCTCAAATGTATTAATGTATTTATTATGCATGTACAAGAAATTTTACAAAAAAATTGAAAAAAAGTACAAATTTTTATTAAATATTCTTACTAAATTCTTTTAAATTTTGTTATTCAACGATTATTGAACATGATTTTGTAGGAAAAAAAAGAGAGAAGAGAGAATACTATGCGATAAAGTTAATTCAAGCTGCAGGAAGTAAATCATGTTACAGTTTGCATAATCGTCCGTCGTCTGTCTCATTAGAGGAATTAAGAGAGGACGATGTTCATGCTCGCGAGAGAGACGTATCATCGCTGCATTACCGATTTAGACAGATAAGAAAACGTCATTGGGAAAATGGTCCGCCGATAAACCGGTTGATAAAACTGTTGAAGGAGGAGAAAAACCGAATCACACTGGCTAACGAAAACGTCCGGATTTCCCTAGGATTCCAGCTGAAAGCATTTCCTCCGGCACGATAAGCGAAAATCCCGAGTGCAAAGGGTGGAATACGGAATAAAGGAGACGGATATTTGTAAAAAGTATGAATCTCTTGCCGAAAGATTCGATGCAAATGACTGGATCCCCTCGCGCGCCGTTTCTGTCGTCGGCTGCTGGCGCGGATGAAATTTAAAAACGAAAGATCTATGGCGCCAAAGGCGAGGCGACGGCGAGAAATACAAGGAGGAATCGAAAGGGCAAAATACACTTCCTCGTATATCCCCGGCTGCCTTTGGTTCTTTGGGGGATAGTAATGGTTCAGGCCGAAGGCAAAACTATACGTGGAAAGCTAAAGGGGCAGTAGAGCGTGCAACGCGTAGCATTCTGGCGGAAAGCCTTCCTCTCGGCTTCGTTTGTGAAGTTGACTACTAGCCAGAGGCGTCGTCACCTTTCTTTGTATGTAGCAGCTTCTCCGTAGGCCAACGTGAAAACTTCAGCTCGAATGTTATTCATCGTCATAATCAAGATGATTGTGCTCGGAATTTAATACGTACAAAATTACCTCTGTCAAGCGTACGTGTTTGACCAACGAACCGACAGTAATGAATGGAAACGTACATTCCCTTCACGTTGCTACCGTGAATGAACACACGTCCAATTTACGTCTCTTGCCTGATAATATTTTCACCGTATTTTCACGTCTTGCATTATATATATGTTTCATATCTTATAAAAAATATTTCATCCTGTAGGGTTTTGCTCGCTTTCATCGTTACTTACTACTTACCGATAGAAGAACGACGCGACGAGAGTTATAACTCGTGGCTCGAGCAACAGACAACTGCAATTACCAACGAATTTCAGAGATAATAATTGTCCGGCGAACGAGGACTTTTTCAATAGCATTTTTTTTTTTTTTTTATTTTTTTGCTCGGAAAAAAGAGAGAGGCGGTACCTGAAAACAGCAGTGGAAGACCGGTGAAGAGCGCTTTACGGAAACGATTAACGATTCTGGCTCAACGACCTGTAGCGCCGTGCATTGTTGCTCGGAATTACCGACCGCCAATTGCAAAGACCGTTCCTAACTGACAATTGCTCCACTTGCTTTAAACCATTAGTACTCGCCAGTTATCTTGTTGGCAATACACTACAATGAACGTCGTTGTCGTAGCTGGTTAAAGTAAATCTCGGCGGCGCGGCTGTGGCGACGATTTCTCCTTTTCTCCAACAGTGCATTCACTCGTAATTCGTATATTATGTCGTATATATACGCTACATATATACGTGACAACTGAAAACGATTGTTCGTCGACTGGCATCGCGTAACACGCTTGCGATACAATGTTTAACCGAACGAGCAAATTAGTGGTTTTACCAAATTGTCGGTACTATCACAGATGCGTGCGTGCTGGAGATAATAATTTAGGAGACTACTTACTTTTAAAGTAGGTTGTCAAACCTCCAAAGTTATTGAACTTTATTCAAGTTTAAACGTCGAGACGAGAGAATCTTGTATTTGCAGACACGGAGGAGTTTTCTTTTAGAATTTATAGGGAAATGTGACCGGCCCGTGTTGGCACGTCGCAAGAAGACAAACTTCCAAACTTTATATGTTGAGAACGTTATATGTTGAATACAGAAGGCCAAAGAATCCCTCGATCAGATTGTTGAATTCGAATCGAACGTCACAGCACCGTGATTTTTGCAATCGTGGAAATATTAAGCGAGTAATAATTATTTACTCGTAACTATTTTCATTTACAGATATTCCGTGTTTATGAAGATGCTGGGGCTGCTTCTATCGCTAGTAGCGATTCTTGGCACATCGACGTTCGCCTATAATGGCGAATTGGTGGAACAAGAATGTCCCGTCGACTGTCATTGTCATTATTTTCGCATCAACTGGGTGACCGACTGCTCCGAGAGCAATTTAACCAGCATCCCGAACGACGAGCTCAGCCCGAACATTTACATTCTAGATATGAATGGTAACAACATCGCACAGATCGGTCCGTTTCCACATTCGATCAAGCTGAGGCGTCTCCAGATGGCACACAATCGATTGACCCAGCTCAAGTATGAATCCTTTGCTGGATTAATTTACTTGCTGGAGGCAGACTTTTCGTCAAACGCCATCACTCATGTCGATCCCGAGGCATTTAGGTAAGGGGGTACTTCTTCCCCATACATTTTCTACGGATAAACGTATATGCTACACACATGTACGTAAATAAATAAAAATCGTCGCACCTGTTTGCCACGTAAAGATAAAAATAGAAATAGTGATAGATAAGAGGATATTTATAATTTTTTTTATTTATAAAATTTATAAAATGTGTAGGTAAGTAGTGATTTTCTTACCTACAAAGCGTAACGTAGGAATTCTTGATTGGCAGCAACTAGATTAAATCAATTTAAGATTTCTCTGTCTGGGATGTTTGATCTCAAAGTTTTGACGTTTGACAAGTCCATTGAACTTTATTCTTGCTCGATTTTATAACAAATAGCTTAGTCATTGTATTCTTTTATGATTTGAAGTTCAGTAATAGTAAGTTCTGTGAATTTTTGTTTATTTGTTTGAGAAATTTTATAAATCTTGATAACACGATCTAATGGATTTTAGAAATTAAAAAAAAGAGATAGCTGCATTTTTCACGTTTACACTTTTTTTGATATCGCTTGGAAATGAAAAATTTATTTTTACGATATTTGATATGGGTGCATATACATATGAAAACACATTCAAAATTTCTTGCTGTTTTTGTATTCGCACTGATTTTTATCGTTTCAAGGAAATATTGAAATATCACTGAGCGATAAAATCGTACAATTTATTCGAAAAATAGAAGTTTGACAGATTGATAAATGCATCGTCGAATATACATTTTAAATTGACCGATCGCAATCAATTAAAATATATTTATTCAATACAGTGCAGAGGACGAAATTTTTCTCGTGTTCTATGTTATTATTTATTTAGTAGAAATATAATAATGAATTCATTTTTTAAAATTTTTAATGTAGTTGAATTTTTTATTTAGACACGTTACATATTATAATAAATTTGATTTTACAATATTACCTTGAATATCTTTTACATAATTCGCTTCTAATGGATGCTATTTTAACAATGCTACGCGATAAGTAAGTAACATAATAATAAAGTCTAGAATATATCATACGAATTTGTAATAATTAAGCGATCGTTAATGCGATAGAAAAGTATTATTTTTATTCAGTAGATAAACGTTGATTTAACGTGTTTCAGTTTAAGATCAACTATCTTATTAGCTTTAATTATATTTCCGTTTATAGCTTCCGAAATAGCTTTTACTTTTATGTTCAGCGCTGCAACGAAATTTTGCTCTCAATATAACTTAAAATCTACCATTTAAAATCTGCTTCGCACGTTCTACTGGCTGTTTCATTTACCTTTTTCTTTATAAAATTCGCAAGAATCAGCTGTTTCACATGCTCGTGTTACATATTTTCTAGTTACAGCGTAAACAGCGAAAACCATTTAAATAAACGATAGAAAACACTTAGCAGCACTTTACTTTTGTGTGCGCATTACTATAATCACGGATTATAATACTTCAACAGGGACAGCCCTGGTCTAATCTCGCTGGAGCTTCAGAACAATCCTCTGGACGAGGTGAAGGGCCACTTTTTAAATTGTCGTACCCTGCTCTACCTCGATCTGAACTCATGCGGCATCCACCGTCTGAACACACAATTCTTCCACAATACCACGAATCTGAATAAGCTCGACCTGTCGCATAATCCGCTCGGACAGATCGAGCCTGGCCCGTTCGATCACCTCACTAATCTAGAATACCTGAAGCTGAACGCCTGCAACTTGACCCACATCTCCCCGGATGCGTTTGCACATTTGGAAAACCTTCGAGAACTCGAGATGGCGGAGAATGATCTGCGTACGTTGAGCTGGACGAGTGTCTTGGCGCCGCTGATTCGTCTTGAATACTTGAACATCAGGAAGACTGGAATTACCAATTTGCCAGGGGATGCGTTTGCAAAGAATTTGTACCTCAGGCAGTTGGTGCTCGCCGACAACGAGCTGTGGCATTTGGACGTTGGGAACACGCTGGGCCATAATCTGCATAGTCTTCAGTCGTTGGACTTGTCGAACTGCAATCTGCAAGACCGTTTGTCGGAGGAAGCTTTCAAAAATGCTAGTAAACTGCGCGTGTTGAATTTGAGCGGCAATCCGATGTTCGCTGCTGATTTGACAGCGGTGTTGCGTCACTTACCGAAGCTTCACAAGCTTTCGTTGAGCAATTGTAGCCTGCGACGACTGCCTGATGCTTTCCACGTGTTCGAGCATCTAGAGGAGCTAGACATCTCGCATAATCCTTTGTCAGACGCATTTGTCAGTTTATTGAACCCATTGGAATCGTTGGAATACTTGGACATGTCTTATTGCAATCTTGGTTACGTCGGTAACAACACGTTCGCTCACATGACTTCACTGAAGAAACTAATATTGTCCGGAAACAAGCTGCATACTCTGGAAGAGGGATTGTTTGCAAATCTGACGAGGTTGGAGAGCCTAGAACTCAACAACTGTGACCTGAAGACCCCCATAGATCCTAAGGTATTTGGCGACCGAGTCAGCACCGACATCATCGAACTCAAGCTCAGTGGAAACTCTCTGGAAGTACCTCAGGACGGTTCTCTACTTCCGACGCAATTGTCCAACCTCGAAATCCTGGATTTAAGCAATTGCAACTTGCAACATCTGAACGAAAATCTGTTTTCCAGAACTAGAAACCTGACTCAATTGAACCTGTCCGGTAACAGTATTTCCGGCACGGAGGATCTGGCCTGTTTGAAAAAGCTACGCATGCTCGAGCATTTGGATCTCAGCAACAACAACCTGACCACCATTGTACCGCGAATATTCAAGTCTAATCCACGCTTGTTGTCGCTGAATTTGCTGAGTAATCCATTCGTGTGCAATTGCTTCATCACGGACATGTGGGACTGGGCGATACAGGTGAAGAATGATCTGCACGTGCTGGTGGGTAGCCAGCCAGCGAATTTCGAAACTGGCGCGGCGAAACTGAGGAAGAGTCTGTCCTGTACGTACGACGATGAGACTTACCGCAAGATCGTGGAACAGGCACGTACCAGCCTGATGGTGGATCAACGACGTGCTAGAAAAGGTGACCTGACCCCGACTCGTACCTGGGCGAAATACGTCCGCGAGTCGACCTGCGGTCGTAGTTTATGATATATAGCGAACAAATTTCAACATCCGATACTGAATGTCTATTACGACAAGACACACGGCAGACAGAGAAGCGAGTTGTAAACCATATCTTGAATCAATGAGGTATACATACACATACACACATGCGTATAACTATGTACAGGATGTGCTATCGTCAGGTAATTTATCAAGATTCTACCAACGAGGAGAACCGACAACGTCTCTTTTACTTCCATGGCATATGACTTTATTTTTGTAGCCGATTTAAATAGGATTAAGATGTGTTGGTAGTACGATATCAGGATGTTGACAAATTTTTTTACGCGGAATTCGTACACGTTTTTTCGTTTCAATAGAATCTGGTATTCAACATCGTACGGGCGTCGTCATCTTCATGGAATCATACGATCATATAGAAGATGGTGATCGATCGTTCTTAGGTGGCAACGATGACCGTCTTCGACAAACTATTCTCTCCCCTGTTCGAGGGAAATATGTTTATATACGGTGAGACGCTATAGTCGGTGCAATTCGTCTGGCGTCAATCGGAATGATTAATGTAACGAGGGGTGATAAGGTGAAACAAAGAAAAAAAAAAAAGTATTTATCGATTGTCAGAACAATAGAAGGGTCTCGAATTATCAATCACCCTTTTGCTTCGAGTCTCTTTTGTGTTTCACCGACGCTTCTTTTTTTTCACACTGGTGCCGGGAATTAATGGTCGAAAACCAGTCTAAGACCGTTCGTTGTCATGACAATGGTGCCGTGTTTTTAATTAATCTCGCTCAGCGATCGAACCAATTTTTACTCTCTTTTTTTCTCTTTTTTTTCCCTTGCGAGAGTCCGTGAATAATATTGAACCGAATTGACAACTGTCTAAGGCTAAAACGAAAGATCGAAACGTGAATGGAGAAGATGGAACTGTTCCGAACTAATAGTAAGAATCCATGAAGAAGTCAGAGAGATCCGGGCTATCACCTGTATGAAACCGAACGTAGATTCTATCTAAACGCTGATGAACGATGTGAAGTCGTGCTAGCCTCGACGTAAACACGTCGTGATTAACAGTTACGAGACCCTTGCATGCTCGTATATATATATATATATATACTTATATCTGTTACTTTCGTGTTATTAAATACGAGCGCGTGTTACATAACGTAACGTAAGTATGGACGTCGCCAGGTATATGCTCCATTCAGAAAAAAAGACTCAATCGCTGGAATTATAATAAATTAACCCTCGACTAGAACCACGGTGGATCTGAAATTGACTGTTTCGTTTAATGTTGTGTTTTGTAAGTCCAGTTCGAGATTTCTTAATAGAATTCTATTTGTAATAGTTGGTAGTTGCGTAAGATATTACCTTTAATTTCTTAATTTATCATCCAGGAGTCGAGTTCATTAATTTTGTCTATTGAAACGAGAGTAACAAGATTAATTTTATTTTGCTTTTGCACTAGTTGAGAATCAATCGATGTTATAAAATTTATTTCCCCGTTGTCCTTCATATATATATATATCTGTTAAGTTAAATCGTTAAACTTATTTATTTTAGATTGTAATTATCGCAAGTAGCGTTGTTGCTAGTTTTCGGTTAAAGACACACGCCGAGAGATATTCGTCTCCTTTTGAAGTTGAACTACTTTGATGGTTCGCGTCCTCCACTCTTCCGCGATATATTTATGTTTTCCGTATTAACACGCTATTTCAACCAAGAAGTGTTCTCTGGCGGTGTCCATGTATAAATATACGAGGTAGTACTCCTACAGTACGTTGATTCTCATTCCTTCCCTCCAGATTGGGTAGTGACGATTTAATTCCAGTTTGCATACCAAAATGGCGAAGGAAAATTATTCGCTCGTTTAATACGAGAATCGAGACAAAATACACGTGTATGTTGATCTATGAGAGAAAATCAGAATGTCGATCTACGAGAGAATTGTGTCGCTTCAAGCAAACACGAGATAAATTCAGATGCCGATGCGATTTCACTATGTTCACGGAATGTATAAGACTGTATTTAATAAAGAAGTCATTTTTCTTGGTACGTGATTGTTCCTTGTTCTCATTTTTAAATCTGGATAATTGAATGTGAAGCTACAAATATGAAATTAAAGAGGCTTGCTGCTCACTTCGGCTTCTAATTCTGAAAAAAATCTAAATATCTCTGACAAGTTTTCAAAATCGATATTCTCGAAAATTTTATTATGTTATATATATTGAAAAATCATGTTACTCGGTTCATTCTTTGTTTTAAAGATTTGATGAAATATGAAAATTATCATATCAGCCTCTACACATTGTATAATAGTATCTGTATAATTTTGAATATTTTAGAACTTTGTTAAAGAAATTTCCATTATGATGATTTCGAAGACGAATTTTATCGATTTATTTATTAAAATAAGTGCAAATTATAGACAATTATACAGACAATATATAGACAATTTATACAAATAAAATAATCTTTCCATTTTAAGCTGACAAGGAATTAAATAAATATATATTTTGATAAAAACAAAGTTCCATTAATTACTCGCTATCGCTGCACATTTTGTGCAACTTCTGAACAATTAACAGGCAGAAACTGTACAGTTTTGAAAGGAAAAAGGAAAAAGGTTTCAGGTTTTAATATTTAATTAATTTATTATGAAATAAATACGATCTGGTGAAGTACACGTCTGAAATTGAAGTTTAAGTAGGGGACGATTTTACCAAATTATAACCCTGTGTAAAACAGGCGCGATTTATTGAAAATAAACGGTGTGACATACATTAAGCGACGTGTAGACTGTACTTACGAACGCTCATGCGAGCGAAAATTTTATTCTGCGTCACGTTCGTTACGTGCATACGAGGCTTCAAGATAACACTGAAATTGTACAGTAAAAAATAAATGAGCATCTGTCTACCACGCATTTTACAACGAATGAAAATGGCCATTATGATATGATAAATAAAAAAAAAGTAAATGTTTATCGTGTATTATTACTTCGTAAGGATGCATTGGATGTAACAATGTATCTTAACCTCGTCAAGCGCGGTTTAAACGCATAGTAAAACGATCAAAGCGAATCAGTTGCGCTGGCAGTGCCGAATATATAAGTTGAAATCATTGTATTGCATAATTCTTCGTTATATACATACATACATACGTACGTACGTACATACATACATACATCATACATATATACGTTACACATGGCTCTACATTTCTGGACGCGTATAGAACGACCGTGGACGAGTTAGCTTGTAAGTGTGGGAGTGGAGAGCGGATCCACCGACGCGCACGTGACTGAATCTCAAGTGTACATTTGTGTCCGTATGTTAGTATAGTCAATGTACAACTAGTGGTACCGGCCGGTCGTCTAGTAAGCTAGTTGGCTGTCCAATTATTCGAACGTCATGCGCGTGGCCGACCAAGTCGCTCCTAATGCTTAGCGATCGGTTGTCCGCTACCGGCATTCGGCGTGCAAAGATTGTCAACGATCTCGGTCGAAACATTTGGTTTCGGTGACCATCAATCTATTGCACGTATCACGAAAAAACAGTGCAACAATGTTGAATCTATTCGAACCACTTTTTGACATACCGACGGCTTACTACGGGGCGCTGCTGGGCGTTGGATTCTGCGTTTACTACTTATTCGAAGTTGTTAAAGTGAGTAATAAAGTATCTTGCTTCTCTCGTCGTTTTGTTGTTATCCCCCCGCAGAATTTATCATCGGCTATTAATCACCGGTACACCGAGCGAGTAGAACAATGAACAAACGTGATATATACAAATGAGTCATGAAATATATATCGACGTACTTCATAGAAAAGCAACACTTTGTTTTTAGTGAAGATGTGTACATTTGTAAGTTCTCTTACGATTACAAGATAAATCTCTTTACAAAAAGTGAAATTTTTAAATAGTAACTCTTTAGCATAAAGTTTTTAGTGTTTTTTGATGTACGTACGGTTTAAAGAAGAAATGAGCAATATGTAAATTTTAGATTTTGTTATATACGCTATGGCGGTTTGTATTTATCCGCAGTCTTTTAACCTTCATTAAATTCAATCAGCACCGCATTTAGACCAACGTCACGCGTCTATCAGAACGTTCGTTCCATTGCAATAATTTTGCCAGCACAATTTCGAAAAATTCGGATTCATTTTCAGCGCACTATCGCATGTCGTTGACACTTTCATGGTGAAGTGTCTTTTACTCGGGCATGTGATTAGGAAAAATCATATGATCGGAATACACTAACCTTTAAGCATAATTGTTGCTTACAACAATCTAATCATTTTTTCAATCTTGTATTTATGAACAAAGATACTGAATTTACATTGTTTGATATGGCTATTTAAAAACCCGATTGCAACGTACTTTTTATTATTATTATTTTACACGTGATATATTAGCGTTCTTAAACTNTCATTTTTTCAATCTTGTATTTATGAACAAAGATACTGAATTTACATTGTTTGATATGGCTATTTAAAAACCCGATTGCAACGTACTTTTTATTATTATTATTTTACACGTGATATATTAGCGTTCTTAAACTGCAACGTTTTAACGTTTCGCGATAATATATGATAAAACCGATTTATCGGAAGATATCTAAAGTCCAATATAATTTTTCTTATCGCGCAGTTTATTAATCCGTGCCGATATATTATCAGGATTTCCGCGATACGAATACTTCGAACTCTCACACGACCCTTCGTGGTCTCCTCGCCACGAGGAGACGTACAATCTATTAATTCGACCTTAAAAACTCCGAGGCACTTGCCCCGGGTAAATTGTATGTGTATTGTACGTGTATTGCGCGCGCGCGGTACACTGCATGTGTGCGTCGTGCAGTACCGGAACAGGTGACACCAACAGGTTTATTAAATAAATATTCAAATCAGAATATTACAATTAAACGAACAGTATTGTCATTGTTAAACAATAAATTATGAATATCTATATTCACACGCTTGATAATTACGATTTGTTAAAACTGTTCAATAAAGATGAACTCGAATTTATGAACTTATTCGCGATTGTGTGTAAAATTTCTTACAACAAAATCTCAATAGAGATACGTGGTCCCTCGACCGAATTCTGTCGTCTGTTTTCAATAAAACGAATTTTTATTTTTTATATGAAATATTTCTATCGTAGAAATGAAAAAAGAAAATGAGAAATCTAATGAAATAATGCTGAACGTAAGGAGCATTGTTTTCTTGGAAATTATAATATTCATCAGTATAAGTCAGCATAATCGCGGAGTGTTTTTCATGCGCGAATTAGCCAAGTGAACAAAAAAAGTCATCGTAAATATATTCGATTCTTTTACTGCTTATAAATTATCTTCAATCCCCTACAGCTGCTCAGCTTTAATATTCGTTGATCAAACCGTTCATCGTGACCAATAAATTGATGAAAAAGAAAATATAACAAGCCGTTTAAATGACTTTCAGACGCCTATGCTGGTATGTGCGAACGGGCCATTCCGATCGTTTCTCGAAGAGCACGTGCCACTAGTGAGGAACAAATTTTGGCCAACGCTATGGTGTTTCGAATCTAGAGCACAGACCATTATAGCAAGTATTCTTAGATCTCGAATCTTGCCACCTATTCACTATCGAAGGTTGGTAAGTTTATGTTTAACATCATTGCCATTTTTCTGCTTTAAAAAAAAAAAAAAAAAAAAAAAAAAAAAAAAAAAAAAANCAACGGAAAAAGTTTACAATGGAAAATGAAAAATATTACCAAACTGCTGGCTTAACTAATAACATTCTTATGTCGAAAGGCTAATTATATTGAGAAATGTGTACTTTCTCCCTTACGTAGAGAAACTTTTTGTAGCATGGTACAAGCAAAGATTAATGAGTACTTTTGTCTCGGAGTGCACGATTACAAGCTAATTACCAGACTCGTTTGCTTTCAATTTAATTAATCAATCGTCGTACAGAGAGATTCTGACTTTGTCCGATGGGGGTGAAGTGGCTCTGGATTGGGCGGAAAAGGGATGTTCCACTACTTCGCCCATCGTAATTATTTTGCCAGGACTTACCGGCGCAAGTCAAGCGGAATACATCAAGTGCCTTGTCTCATCCGCGAAAAAAGTCGGAATACGATGTGTAATATTCAACAATAGAGGGCTAGGCGGCGTAGAATTGAAGGTATAACAACATAATATGTAAATTTCTCTAATTTCTTTTATATCACTAAATTACAAATCAAAGATTTGTTCCACTATTAATTTATTATATTAATTAATAAGAATTTTCATTTAAAAGTGTATAAAAATACGTATCAAAATTTATATTATACTTGTTTATTAATTTCTCTGTTTTAATAACATATATATATATATATATATATATTTAATATATATATTTAATAATGTATATAGTGTGTGTGTGCGCGCGCGCACGCGTGTGTAATGTATATATAGTATGTGTATATATATATATATATATATATACTATATATATACTATATAGTGTATATATATTTTTAATAACATATATAAGTGTGTGTGTGTGTGTG
>NIPQ01092521.1:0-18484 GCA_002806875.1 Lepidotrigona ventralis hoosana | reverse complement strand
TGTGTGTGTGTGTGTGGTGTATATATACTATATATAGTGTATATATATACTATATGATAGTGTATATATATATTTAATAACATATATATAAGTATATATATATATATATATTGTGTGTGTGTGTATGTGTGTGTGGTGCTTTGCCCCATTAAATTGATGAATAAATGAAAATACATTGAAAATAAGGTTATAACGATCTCTGAATGTTCCTATCATCAACAATAATATTCCATCTTATTGTTATGTCAATTGTTCCAACGTCCACATAATCAGTCTACCAACTCTTCTTCTTCGGAAATTGCAATAAGAATTTAATCAAACGATCGCATAATTTCAGACTCCACGAATGTATTGCGCTGCAAATAGTGACGATTTATCAGAGGTCATCGAATACGTAAAAAAAATTCATCCTCATGTGCCTCTTGCAGCAACAGGAATCTCGATGGGAGGGTAATGAAAAAATCTTTTTTTTATATGCAAGATGATATATGCTAATATATATGTTAAATGTTTGTAGTTTACATATATATTTATGTGATTTATAAATAAAACTTATTCATTGCCTTCAAATTCATATACAGGTGCCATATAATAAAAGATATGATTACTATAAGAATATCGATAGCAAATAATAATGTATTTTGTTATACATGTATGTGTATTTTTCCAGATTAATTTTAGGTAATTATCTAGCACAACAAGGAGTAATGGCGAGAGGGAAATTGAAAGGAGGATTCTTAATATCTGTGCCGTGGAACGTATTTGCTGCGACGAAAAACACGGAAGAGAATTATTTCAATTTAATGTTAAATAAATATTTAGCCAGTACGCTTCGCAAAAATTTACAACGTTTACACTATTCCTCGGAAACTGGAATGTTCGACGTTGATATTGACACTATTCTTAAAGTAAGACTATTTGGAAATGCTAATGCAAGTTTACGTTTTAATATTAATTTAAAAATTTACTTACTTATTTTTAAACGATTATATTTTAAAATATTAAAATATTATTTTCTATGTGGCTAGAGTCAAACATTGAGAGAATTTGATTCACATTTTACGGTGAAACAATTCGGTTACAAAGACGTGGAGGAATATTATTCCAATGCAACTATACATGACAAATTACATTTGATTGACGTGCCATTATTGTGTCTCAGTGCTGCAGACGATCCGTTTCAACCGTTTCAAGGTAACTGATTATTATCTTAATCAATCAACTCATGGAGTTAGTTGCGCTCATTTTTTGAATTATTTTCTTGAGATTATTTATGTAGCAATAATACATAGTTTTCTTCGTTACACAACAGCTATACCAGTAAAAGAAATATCAGAAACCAAAAAAGTAGCTGTTGTTGTAACATCCCGTGGCGGACACATTGGTTTCATGGAAGGTATGTGGCCAGTGAAAGAAGAACAATATATGGGTAAACTGTTTTCACAATTTTTCACGGCTCTGTTCACTACTGGTTTCGATTGTCAAATGTGACGAACTTGTAAATTAAATATCAGATACATTCATAAATACTAATATTAAATACTTTGTCTATGTTCAGGCATTGCGTAAAAACTATCACGTGCCATAATCAATCATATTCAGGGTATTGCACATGTGATGTAAATAATATTAATAATTATTGAATTTCCATTGCTTTTATATTGAAAAGATTTTCATCAACGATTTACAAAATATTAGTTAATAATGTAGATATAATTTTTTTACGGGCACATGGCATATAATGTGAACATATGAAATGCACATGTTCGTTTTTATTGATAACGTTGTATTTATTTTTAACACGTTAAGTATTTAGTATGAAATTTTGTTATCCGTATCTATATTCAAAATAAATAAGGTTTTAGTTTTATATATTTCCTTCGTATTTGTGCGAATTTACTTCAAATCAAACAATACAAGCAGTTTGAATCATACGCAGTATAGTTTTGTAATGCGTAAATCAATAATTTATTATTACTAATTACAACTTGCATAAAACTATAATGAAAAAATGTTCCTGAAAGATTGATGGTATTTGAAGAGTACAAACGTGTGTACTCAGTCATTGTACTAATGCTATTATTAGGAATCAATGCAAATGTTAATAAATTCAGTGATTTAAAAGAAAAACATAATTCCACATTTAAGAACGACATATTATGAATTGTGATACTAGAAGCAAAATTATATATATATATATATATATATATTGTTAAATTTTATATATAGTTTTCGTTATAGACTTTATAAACAAATGTTGTAAAGAAAAATATACTGAAATATTCTATAATATTATCTTTCTTAATTTTTTAATGCTAAATATATGTAAAATACAAAAGTCCAATGATATATTTTATCAATAAAATTCTTGTTATTTAGTATTTAATTAAAAAGCTCACACATTAATTCGATCAATATTACTAGTTCCTAGAAAATAATAATGTAAATTGGAATATGTATTTTGTTACATGGAAGATACAAGTTATGTTAAATTACATAAATTTTTTATTTCATACAATAAAAATTTTTGTAATAAAATAATTTGCTAAAAAGCATTCTAGAATATGTCGAAATATCATTTTGTAATATGTACGATAATAATGTAAAAACACCTCCCACTTTATAACATTTACATTCTCAGATGTATTCAAATTAATTCTGTCCAATATTACTGTTAGGAACAAAATAATTTTTCCACTTTTTCCTCAGTACCATGCTATATACATGTTAATAATATTGCATTACATGCATATATATTTTCAATACGAACGTAACACAATAATTAGAAGAAGATAAAATACAAAGAATTTGATCCATGGACAGAATTATGTTAAAAGACCTATACATAGTATCAAATATAATGTTAATATCCTTGATATATGTTATAATTTAAATTCTAAATTCAATGATTTTACAATAAATGCCAAGATGTCAGTACTTTCTTCGATCTGAAATAAGAAATACAATGTCAATTGTATGTACATGACAAATTAATTATTATACATACCACTTTCATAGTTGGTTTTCCTCCACCATGTCCGGCTTTAGTCTCGATTTTAATTAATAGAGGATTGATTTGGTGCGGTAATTTTCCCAACGTATGTTGCAAAGTAGCAATAAGTTTTAAACTATGCAATGGTACCACTCGATCATCGTGATCAGCAGTTAGTAATAATGTTGCGGGATACTGTTCTTTCTCTGGAACTCTTACATTATGTAACGGGGAATATTTTAAAAGATTTTCAAAATGTTTCGGATCATCTGAGCTACCATAATCAGATACCCAAGCGACACCAATAGTAAATTTATGGAAACGTAACATATCCATTACTCTGTATAATAAATATGAAATAGAGAAGAAAAAATAAATATACTTTTTGATCAAATTTGTCTTACCCAACTTGAGCAATTGCAGCACCAAAAAGATCAGGTCTTTGATTTATACACGCAGCAATTAACAAACCTCCATTACTGGCACCTAAAATACTTAATTTCGAAGAAGTAGTATAACCTTTTTCAATCAAATATTCGGCAGCAGCTTGGAAATCATCAAATACATTTTGTTTGTTAAAAAATCGTCCGCCATTATGCCATCTTTCTCCATATTCGCTAAAATAAATAATAAAAAATTTTATGTCAGAAATATATTCGACTAACATCGTTGTCTGCCTTAACTTACCCGCCACCACGAATATTTGCTACTGCAAGTACTCCATTTAAATGCTGAACAAAAACCAGCTTCGTAACGCTAAACGTCGGTTGAATGCTTACATTAAAGCCTCCGTAACCATACAATAAAGCCGGCATAGAACCATCCAAAACTGCATCCTGCATCAAAGATTTATTAGTGGTACTTCCTTTGATATAAATGAAATTTTATTTTAGAAAAATGTTACTTTGAAACCACTACCTACGTGTTTCATTACTATAAACATTGGAATCTTTGTACCATCTTTACTTGTATAAAATATTTGACTAGTCTTGTATAAACTTGGATCAAAGTTTTTTACTTTAATCTCTCGTAATACCTATAAATATATGTACATTTATTAATTAAAGCTTTTTACTTTATTCGCGTTACTTGAGTTACAGTTATAAACACAGTTACATATTGAGTCAGTACTAACTTGTGGATCCTCTTCATTTTTTAAATCAACTTTGTATATAATACCAGGAATTAGAAATGATTTGAATTGATAAAATATTTCGGAATATTTTTTTTGCCCAGCAAAATTGACTATTGTACCAACATCAAGCGGAAATGTTCTAAGTTTTTCTCCGTTTGTTAAACTGTGTAATTGTAAAATATTCTGCAAAAAAATATATAACATTACTAATGTCATAATACCACCTTCATTTCGTTTCATACTTCTCTATGTTTAAAAATATTAGCTTGTGGTTACCTTAACATCTTCAATATAACAAGCTACAAATTTATCACCATCAACGGCACATGCCCAATCTAGTACATTATCAGGATGTTCTGGTAGAAGATCAACCCATTTTTCTTGCTTGTAGTCCAATAAATCTATAGCTATCAATTTGTAATTTGGTGCGTTTTTATTTGTCCGAAATATCGCCTTGGTACCATCATTTGTTACATACTAATTAACAAAAAAAAAAAAAAAAAAAAAAAAAAAAAATAAAAAAAAAAAATAAAAANTCACTAACTTCATAATCAGCTTCAAGTTTATCAACTACTTGGGTTAAATGCAACTTTTCCATTATTTTCATCTCTGGTTTTAATTCCGTAAAGTAAACTAGATTATCTCTACAATCCTTCACAGGTGTGACGATTAACCATTTTCCACAATCAGAAACTTGTGCACCTCTAATTATACAGAAACATATACAAGTGCATTTGTATAAAATATATGCGTTTGTATAAAATATACATTATGCTATTATAGCTATTTATCAATCAGTTTTGTTAAAACACATACATAATGTATCACTCACATCCTCCATAAAGGTTCTTCAGGAAATTCAACTACAATGATATCTTCTGACTGAGATGTACCAACAATATGATAGCACAGCTTTTGATCTCGATTACCTTCTGTTTCTGAACCATCGGTTTTACCTTTCTGCTCTGGGTAACAACCATAAAAGATTCCACGATTATCATGAGTCCATGTTATTGGAGAAAACTTTACTTTTTCCAAAATTTCTGGATATTTTTCACCTGTACATATTATTTGAACAATGAAACAATGAGTTATTTGACTGGAAATATCCATCTACATGTAAATAAATTGTACCAGTTTCTGTATTCATAAAATGAATTGTACACCAATCAGATCCACTACTAGATAAACCATATGCAAATATGCTACCATCTTCACTAAATTTACTGCTAGTAATTGCAATGGTACCATCTTCTGATAGAGTATTTGGGTCTAAGAATACTCTAGGTTCACTATCCAATGTATCTTGTACATACAAAACACTGAAAAATAAATATAGCTGTCTATAGTGATGAAACTCAGATATATTTATCGCTACTACCTTTGGTTTTGCAAGCCAGTATTCTTGTAAAAATAATATTTATTTCCATATCTAGCAGGGCATGAGTATTTTGGAAAGTCCCACAATTGTTTTAATCGATCATGAATATCTTGACGTGCTTTGCATGAAGCCAAATATGGTGTGGTAACAGCATTTTGTGCATCGACAAATGCTTTAGTCTTTTCAGAATCTGGATCTTCTAACCATCTATATGGATCTTGAATCTAGTAAGAAAAATCATAAAATTTCATGTTTTACATTGTAGCTTTTACATTGTAGCATGGAATTTATTTTTATGATTTGATTAAATAATAAAAATACACGTTGTACCAATATTAGTCTCTAAAAACAAATTATTCCCATCGTTAAAGAAATACTGTTATTTATAAATATATTTACGTATAAANTATAGCTTTTACCTTGCATGGAATTTATTTTTATGATTTGATTAAATAATAAAAATACACGTTGTACCAATATTAGTCTCTAAAAACAAATTATTCCCATCGTTAAAGAAATACTGTTATTTATAAATATATTTACGTATAAAGTTTAAAATTTAAAAAGACTATCCTTTTTTCTTGTTCTAACCTCGACACCATGATAATTATCGACGATGGTTTCATCGCGGTATGTTTCAGAATATTGTAATTTTTCCATTGTATTTTGATTTTTCGTTTGTTCCTCTTTTGTAGGATTTAGCACCTAGATTTTTTTTTTAACCAGTATAATTGAAATTTCGGCAGTAGTGTTAACAAACAATTATATCAGTAAAAAATCTTACTTTCACAGTCGAAAATGCTGATACGCAAATAAATTGTGAGCGCTTACCAGCCTCAGTTTTCAGTAAATTCTTACAAATACCAATGTGAATTTTAGTCGAATAAATTTTTGTCAATGAGTTTACAATCAAAGACACAGCCATGACATTTATTTTTCACGGTTAACACGTACGAAAATCAGTTAACTTTCTGCAAAATACAATACATTAAAATAATTTTTCCTAATAACATGCATCGTAATATTACAATTGTAATTTTATTTATTTATGACTAATTCATTATACGAAAATTGTTATTTTCTATTATAACTTTGTTTAAAATAAACTATATACATGCATGTGACTTAAATTACATGTTTCTTTATCATAAATAAAAGGATAACAAAATATTTGTTCAGTTTTTATTTATCTTACGTTACATAGTATTAAATCATCAGTATTATAAAATTATGTATCACTGAAATATTCGCATTAAATATTCTCATTATATTTTCAATTTGACAGTATATACTTGAAAGCCATCCGTTTAAATGTAGCAAATTATAATTATGTATAAAGCGTTCATGGTATCTCCTATTTTTTTTTCAAAAAAATTCAAATATCTTATTCTTCACGAAATCCGCGTATACCATTTTCAATCAAAATTACCAATAAATTCAGTAAGTATTCCAAATTTTTGTTTCAACAAGGACAAGACAATTCAATTCGTGTAATATTAAGATAAAATCACGTGACAGCCGATAAAAAGAGGATCTAAAAGTAAGCGATAAACTTCGATCAATCATGCGTACGTGATAGAAATAAAAAAAAAATTTGTATCAGAGTAATTAAAAATGTCATTTATCAATACAGTTATAAATGCAATAGTAGCACGAATACATCATGCAGAAGAGTAGGGGGATATATTCTTATCAAATTGGCCTTAATTACCCCTTCTTGTAGCATATGATGTTGCTCGATTGTAACATCGTATAAATATGAAACGCAGTATCGTATAATAAAAGAAAAAGATTTCTAAATAATAGGCATTTTAATAATCTATTTTATATAAATTTCTTTTTCATTTCACTCATATTTGATACTTACAAGTTATCCAGAAACATAAACATCTTTTCAAAATTTGGTGCTGTTTAAATACATGACAGTTACTTATAATTTTTAATTAGAACAGCAGTATAGTTTAAAATTTATAGCAAATTAATTTTGCATTTTAAATCTTTTGTTTAATCAATACAAAATTAGATAGTATATATAGTATAATAATATACATCGTAGAATATACAAATAAATAAACTTTTATAGAATATAATCTTTTAAAAAATATATTTATATATATATTTTTTTTTTTCACATATTTTAATGTATTAAACGGTATTTTCTCGACGCAAACATTTTGAATATTCGATAATGTCCATGAAAAAATGTCGGGGGAAATAATTACGGAGGGGGTATGCGTGACAATATTACGAGGCTGAAACTCCATGGGAGGGTTGATCACTATTTACAAATCACGACGAGGAGCCACACAGAGTTGCGCTCCGTTATCACGAGCGAGTCAGCTGTACTTTGTGCTGCGAACTTAGATAACCTCTTTGCATAGTGTTTGAAGACCCCCTACTACTTTCATCGACCAGACGGAGTTTATATAACATCAAAATTCACCGCTAAAATATTCATAGTGAATCGACGAATGCATCTGTGAATTCTGGGTTCCGACTAACAAGCCGCGTAAAATTCATTCTCAAACGTGTAACCTCAGAAACTCTACATTCGAAGGAATTTACGTATCGACAGAGAGAGGTCGTCTCAACTACGTCTGTCGTTCGCTGCGGGTAATTTGAATTTGTTTCCAATCTGTCAGCACACGGAGGAATGCAAAAGGACTGCCGAGACTGTTTAGGTATCCGATACCGTATCAACACCCTGGATCAAACGTGGAAGTGGTTGCATCAAACAATTACCCTTCACGAGTACCTGATCTCAATAACAGCTAGCCAATCTAACTTCTTGATGGGACCCTGTCACTAGATCCTGTCGCTATCTAAAGACAAAAACATCAAACGTTATCAAGGCTGATCTCGCTACAAATACGCGGAGGTACAGTAAAAGGCCTCATGAATTTAATAGTCAAAGACTGATTTCACGAGTCAGCATCGCAACGAGTCAGTTTCTAGGGAGTTTTCGCATCGGTACCGACGTACACACATCTGTCGTTTGATCAAAGGCAGCGAATCTACACGCACGCGCGCGTGTGTGTGTGTGTGTGTACGTGTGCACGAAGAAAACATTTTGCTCACACGTGGAAAATGTCTTTGATCAACAGATTTATGATCGTAGTCAAGCGAAGAATTCGACCTCGATACAATGATTTCTGTCGAGTGTCTAAATATTCGACATCGAGCTTCAACGAGAAACGAAACAATCCTAACGATTCGATCACGAAGTCAGTATTCATATCACAGTCCACTGATGTATTCACCAATCTAGCGTTAGAAGATTGGTTTTACAAGAACCAAGATTTTACAAATCATCACGTGTTACTTCTATGGCGTAACAATCCGTGTATAGTGATCGGACGTCACCAGAATCCGTGGATCGAGCACAATATTCAACTAGCTAAGAAACGTGGTATAGTACTAGCCCGACGTAACAGTGGTGGCGGTACTGTCTACCATGACCGCGGTAATTTGAATTTGTCGTTTTTCACACCGCGGGAACGATATAACCGGAAATACAATCTGGAGATAATTACCAGAGCTTTGTACCGGGAATGGGGTATCGAAGCGGAGGTTAACAAACGCGACGACATTATTCTCAAAGAGAAGTATAAAGTATCCTTTCACGTAATGTATCAAAAATATATATGTATATATATATATATATATATATATATATATATATATATATATCTATTATTTCGTATATCTGTTTACTCAGGATGTTCCAAAAATACACGTTCGACGATTATATTAATAAGTATATTAATTTGCTAGAACGATAAACGAAGATGGAACGAAGTTAATTATCTTAACTTCGTCGTACCAGCATAGAGACGATCCGAGGAGTATACATATACATATACGCGTATACGAGGTTTTATATCGTACTATTTTCAAGTTGTGTATTTCGAAACTTTATCAATACACGACGATTTATTTCAGAATCGATATTCACGAAGCAGAATATATAACAATATATTTATAGAAGCAGAATATATAACAATAATCTATCAAGAGATTTTTATGCTTGTTTTTCTTTATTTTATATTTTGTAAATAATACTGAAAACCTATTGGAACGGCCAAATTAGAACCTATTTAGGAGCAAAGTTTCGCCTTTTGCGAAAGAGTTGTCTATGTATCCTTAACTGTTTTAAAATGCAGATATCTGGTACCGCAGCGAAATTAGGACGTCCTAATGCGTATCATCATTGCACGCTATTGGTCAATGTTAATAAAACAGCTCTAAACTTAGCACTGGAGAAAAAAGAGGTGAATTTCTTTTTCAATCATTATTACGTTTATTATTATTTTCTTCAATACAAAATATTTAAATATTCTTTCAAATCTAATCTCTTTTTTTTTTAACAGCTCTAAACTTAGCACTGGAGAAAAAAGAGGTGAATTTCTTTTTCAATCATTATTACGTTTATTATTATTTTCTTCAATACAAAATATTTAAATATTCTTTCAAATCTAATCTCTTTTTTTTTTGCTTCGAAATGATTCGAAAATTTTTTTCTTTTTTTGGTTTAAAATTTTTTTTAATTTTTTGACAATTTTAAATCTCCACTTACATGCTTATTTGTATTACAGAATGGCATAGAAACAAATGCTACAACGTCCACGCGTTCTCCAATAAAAAATTTAGTTGATATGAATTCTCACATCCAGATGGACAAACTCATTACCGCGATAGGCTGGGAATATCTTCGCACTAAAGCTCTAGCATAGAAACAAATGCTACAACGTCCACGCGTTCTCCAATAAAAAATTTAGTTGATATGAATTCTCACATCCAGATGGACAAACTCATTACCGCGATAGGCTGGGAATATCTTCGCACTAAAGCTCTTATTCTAGAAGACGGTGGACAGGATCTCATTCAACGTCAAAAAGGATTTCAATACATCAATCCCACCGAGGATTGGTTCCCAGGTAAATTATAGAAATAAAAAAATATGTCATCCTTGTCGTTTCATATATTTAATCATTCTCGTGCCGATAATGATATTTATTAAATTGTTTACCATATATGACGGTTCGTGACACTTGAAAGGGATCAAGTGACAGTGCGAGTTTATATACTGATAATTACTGTTTTCAGGATTGGACAAATTAATAAGCGAATTTCGTTCCTGGGAATGGAATTACGGTAAAACACCGAAATTCACTGTAACACGTATTGTAGATGTGCCTACTGAAAACAACAAAGTTCATCGATTCAATTTGGCGTTAGAAATTCAGAACGGCATCATTGAAGAAATCAAGATGAAATTGCCAGCCAATTTGGTATCGAGAGATTTTAATGAAGACGTGAGCGTGATAACTAATTTACGTAGTTCGAGATACGATCACGAAGTAATGGAAAATATAATAACTGCGATCGGTTGTAAGACTGTAACACTAAACACGAGTCAAAATGTAGATAAAAGTAATATGATTGCTACGCAATGATTAAACCCGACGAACAATCATAATGATTGTACTTAAATTGTCGTTGTATTCAAAACGAAAATCATATATTTTATAGTAAATTGCATTGTTAGCATAAGTTTGTACTTTATATAGTTTCACTGAAAGATTGATTCTTTCTAATGTAATATATTGTAACATAAATGATAAAACAGAAAAAAAAAAGATTATGTACTCTTCGACTTTATATTTTTGCATTATTAATATATATATATATATATATATACGTATTTACTTGTGTATTTTTCTTGTTAATAAATATTATTCTTGTTAATGAAAGATATATAGGCATATGTATTCGTGATTAGCTATTAATTTACTGAATTAGCCAATTAATTTACTGAATTTATTTTCATTCAACTTTATACAAATAATTCGTTAATTTAATTATCATTATTAAATGATAACCTTATTATCAACGTTAATGCAAAATGCACAGCAACGACTGTATTAAACAAAGTTACATGAAGAATATGTAACACACAAAATTAATTAAAATATTATTGGATGATAACCTCGTTATCAACGTTAATACAGAATGCATAACAACAAATATATGGACATACAAATCATTCTTGAACAAAGTTGCATGAATATATAATATATAACGTATAAAAGAAATTGGAACTTTAACAAATAATACAGTAATTACATTTCCAATAAATAATACAGTAAATACATTTCCAATTGTTTCAGTTGCGTTGCAACAATAAGGTATCTTCTAACATATATCTTCTGATATATCCGTATATCCATTAGCATCGTTATTTAAATTTGAAATTCTCGATGAATAACGATAGAGGCTTGGTTGTAGCATAACATCCCGATAAGCCGGCGGAGGAGTACTTGGGTAAAGTTCTGACAAGCTTCCATCGCTATCCATACGCCCTTGCAAGTACGAATTCACCAAAGACAATTGAGAGATTACTAATCCTTCACGCATAGATCTCTGGTTACACCAACATATTCTCGATAACCAAATGTAAGAAATAACTAGTCCGCTCAAAATACCAAGTACAAAGCCAAGAGTAAGGAACCAATATGCTACAGATTTATCTTCCGAGTAGGTAACAAGCGTTGGATTTGCAGTTTCTTGACACGTTGACAGATTTTTGTCGTTTAGTATATTAGACTCAATTTCGATTCGATTTGATCGTTGCTTAGTTTCCTTGGGATTTGCAATTTCCGAGTGATGGTGATTGCGCGATATTGTATCGATCGTATCGAGAACGATCATCTTTTCAAACTTTCGTACGTTCCCTTTCTTGCTGCAAATTTCGTCGAACTCGATGACTTTATTTCTCAGATGCATTTGTAGATCGAGCATAACTTTGTTGCAAGACCACGGATTTCTGGAAAACATACAATTTCATTTATGTTTTTTTGTTTCGTAAATTTCTGCACATGAAAACTCTAGGAAAGAGAAATTAAATTCTTATTTGAAATAATGGTTCTGAAAATATTTTGACAATCGTACCCTTTCAATGACAATTTCCTCAAAAAATGCATCGTTTGCACGGCAACGGTGTTCATCTGAATCATCAAATTATTTGCAAGATCGAGACGACGAAGATGCTCGAGTCCATTGAACGTGTCCAGAGGTAAATGACTAATTTGACATGAATCCAGACTTAGCTCCTACATCAAAATTTACTTCACCTTATTAAAAATGAAATTTTTGTAGAAGATAATAATACATGCCTTAATGGAAAGTTCTCGTTAACAATAAATAAATATTGATACATATAAATAAATATTGATACATGTGTGTTGGTACCATTAACGAAGAGGATCGTAACTTCGGTATGTGCGACTTGAAATTATTTTTCGACAATCTTAATATTCGTAAATTCTTATTTCTCTCAAAGACTTCTGCAGAAATGTCATCAAGCCTATTCCATGATAAATCCAAGACCATTAAATCTGTAAGTCCGTCGAAAGCATTCAGATCAATTTCGCTGATTGCATTTTTAGAAAGATTGAGGTATTTCAGTCTCGTGAATCCAATATTCTAAAACAATAAAGAGTTTTTCATTTAATTATTCATATTCATTACTTTAGTGAAATTACTGTTTAAATTAATACTAAAATAAAATTTACAATATATATATATATATATATATATAATCATTATGGATTGAGAGATTTTGTACTTATAAAATTAATATTAGTATTCTGTACTTATTATTAATAAATCTTAAATTAGGAAATTAAATTTAATTTATTGAAAATAGATTGTGTGAATTTCCTGAATTGTAGTAAATATTCGAAATAATTCATTAATTAATAATTGAAAATTCGTAAATGGAATTGGGAAGTTACCATCATAAACTGAGTTCTCCCTGTAATTTCAGAATCTTTCCTACGATCTATATTTCAATCAATAATAACAGTTAAATTTATGATGCCCACATGATTAAAATTTTAAATGTAGTGTATTCCGACAATTGAGCAGAATTTAAATTTTTATATCCAAGGAAAGAAAACTGAGAACTTAATTTCATATAGTGAAAAGCTCGTCAATTAATTAATTTTGTTTGCAAACATTTAGCCAATTTATGGACACTGAAATGCTAGCGCCACGTAGCGGTGAAATGGTGGAATTAAAGTTTACTACTATTCTTGTCTGTATAATAATGTTCCTTGTCTACAGCTGGTGCTGCCATTTCTCAGTTCCGATTGGAACTAAATTGAAAAATTTGACAGATGGCAGCACGTATTTCTTTTCTTCGCGAATTCGTAGCGAAGAGAGCAACAATGTACGACAAGGATAGACTTATGTAATATGAGAAACAAGAATCGCACTGGTGTGCGTCAAGGACAGCAATAGTATTTAGTTCCACCATTTCACCGCTACGCGACGCTAGCATTTCAATATCCATAAATTTATCAAATCTTTATTTGCAAAAAAAACTAGTTAAGGATATTAATTTATGAACTTTTAACTAATTAAACCCTCAGCTATTTATCTAAACTCCATTTTACCTAGAAAGAGTATGAATAAAGATTTACAAATTCTGCTCAATAGATCGAAGCATCCGTTCAATTAGTATTTGAATAAATGAATCAAATTTTCATTTACGAAAAAGACTAAGCAACAGAATTAATCTTGCAGTCTTTTGTAGATGTATTTCTCTAACTGATATTCCAATTTTCTATCTCTTATATATTTAATCATGTATAATCGTTGAAGTAAAGTTACAATTAATTTTAAATTTCTGTCTCTTTGATCGAGAAAAAATTGCGAGATAAAAGTCTATGTATAATTTTTAGACAGTGAAAGTAACTTTTTCAAAAAATTATTATTTAACAAGTTTAAAGGTTCTAGAGTAAAAGTGGGAGAAGATTATATTCGTTAAATCCGTAATTAAGAAAATTATTATGCTGTCACTGCAGTGTCACTAAAATGTATAATTATGGCTTTCACAGTATATAGAATTCCACACTTCAGTTACACGATTATATGACATCTGTATCTTTTATATCTCGTTTATGATTTCACAGGAAAATTTATTTTTAATTCAAGCCATAGTTGTTATATTAAATCAAAAAGGTCGTGTGTGACATAGAATAAGAGTGGGAGGTGAATCCCCCCCTCCCCCCACTCCGCACCACGTGACACGAAAAAGCATTGAATGTCAAGTTTATTTTATCCCTGGTCGACGGTGTAGGTAATACGATTACAGAACGAATGAAAGTAATTTCGTGAATTCGAACATACCGCTAACTCGAAACTGGTTAAAACTGATATCACGTTATCCGATAAGTCCAGTGCCTGTACATTGTCCGGCGCACCTGCATGTATGTTGTAAAGATGGCGGCCCACGCAAGAAGCGCGTTCTAAATCGTACCAAGTGTCACACACGCAAAACTGGGAGCATTGTTGCGTCGAAGCGGCGATTCCGGAAGAAAACAACATCGAGACGAGTGAAATGATCAAACGGACGACAGTACCATTGATCATGGTACTGAATCTCGACGACGAGCTTCTCACAGATCCGTAAAAACCGGTTACCGTAGCTAACAATTTTCGAACGTATGACAGAACCACTTCTGATACAGATTGTTGCGTTCTCATGCTTCGCTAATGTAATCTTATCTTGAAGCGTGATTGTGTGGATATCGCAGAGACGTGTTAACGATCGAGATACGTCATCGTGTAAACTCTCCGTGGTTTTCTTTACCAGTTTCACTAAACTCCTCAAGGCAGGGACAATGTGTTTTCTCGGTACGAGGAGAGATATGAGATAATACGAAACAAGAGATTAAGATTGTGTTCATAGAATCACCAAAAATCCCCAAAGTTTGTAGCTCAAACAATTTGCGAGGACAATTGTTCAACTGCGACATTCCTTCCAGAAACTTCAACGGCTGTTTTCAACTCTTAGGTATTTGTGAATCATTGGGGAACATAATTTAAGATTAGCTCGTACAACGTCATTGTAGAATTTTTAATTTAATTTCATTGAATGTTATTATCAATCTCCATCACGAAGAATATAAAATGCAAAAACGAAGTAGCTTAACTTTCATTTTGGTATCTCAAATGAGGTTATTTAATGATGTTATTTAAGAATTTATATTGGTAAAAATATTACTTAAGGCTGTCTATTATTATGATCTGTGTAATGTTTAAAATGAGAATGTAATGTGAATATCTTTATTGCTGGTGTAATTTTTATAAATAAACTTCTTGTAAAAATATTAAAAAAAAACTACAGTTAAAAGTTAGATATTGTTTATCATATGTTATTCATCATTTTGTGTGAAATATTTTCAGTTGATACGTTCATAAGCAAGTTCGGAACACGAAGGGTAACTCTTCAAAAAATAACTTAACCGCAAACCAAAACCGATGACCGTGGTAAACTTTGTGAGTGTCAATAGAAAATAGAAATAGGAGCGAATTTTATTTTTAGAAGTTGCTTTTAAAACGTGACGAATTTTTGTGTATTTTACAAGTGTTGGTTTTATATAAAGGGAATTGCTGCATTTATATTATTAAAAATTTTCACAGACTTAGGAAAAGAAACAATGTACTTGCATTCTTTGTTGTTGCGAAGGTAATTCAATGAATTTCTTCAAATTGATGCTCACGACACAGTTAATTCAGCAATTAAAATGCAAATTCTTTTTATCTACGTCGTTGCACGCTTCTCCGTCAAAACGTATGCAATTTATGCGTGTATTTAAATAAGGCATTAAGATTGAACAATTTTGTTTCAATAAGAACGTAAATCTAACATATATACATTTAAATACATAGTTTAACAGATATACATTATACATTATTGAAAATATATATACAAATAATTAGCAATGATAATAAAAGTAAGCAGCGTCAAATACTAAGATTTACATTGTTACAAAATCAAAATACGATTGCATTAAAAGACAATTAAATCGTGATTTACTTTTCCTCGTAGCTTTTCCACGGTCGGCACAGTGAAAGTGCGTTGTAAACTGCTCGATATATCGTTCAACGATTCTTCAAAACTGCTGAAAATCTTTCGTAAAAATTCCGCGCGCCGTACGAAGCGAGTATGTGTGTGTGTGTGTGTGCATTCGTTTCGAAATACACCGTGTGGAAAGTGTTCGCATGCGAAACAACGTGGATAGCCTTAAACAAGGTGATTAATATAACACAAAGATGACTAAGTATCCATTACACTGACAGAAGTAAGAAGTAACGTTACAGCGCTACACGTACACGCTGGACGTAATCAAGCCGCTTTATACGACGGAAAGGAACGGGAACCGGTGACAATTAAATGTTATACTCACTAGCCCTTGGCATCTTCTCCTGGGAGCCAAACGAGGGGTAGCATTCAGTGAGCTAACAGCGAAGCGTTTATTGCGCAACGTCCACGGAAATAAATCTAGGATAGGCTGCTGAGAACGCGTGTGGACCGCTGCCTTCTATTCGGCCTTACCATCCCTCCCCACTGCCCCTTGCATCTTCCGGCCATTTTCATTGCTCGTCTTCCACGCCGCCATGACAAGCATACCGTATGGCACTGCAACCAACTGTCTCACCTTACCGACCAAGCCAAGCATTCGATCGATCTATCGATACAACTGCGTCCGTTTTTAACAAGAATCGCTGGCTAATAACGAAACTTTGTAGCTAACTAGGGATACACGCGAAACATCACCGTCATCTGCCGGTTTTCGAAAGCTGTTATGCATTCGGACAACTGGGAGAATGCATGCATGCGTGCATCGTTGCCGCCGCAGACTATCCACTCCATCGTATTTCGTCACTGGCGCCCTCAGCTGACACGAAATTGTTAATTTGACATTGTTGCGGACAAACGTTGAATACACTGTGGTTTTTCATCGCCAGGGAGAGATATGTCATGTAGGATAAGTAGGAGAAATTGTGAAATTTCGAATTTGAACTCGTATGTTTTTATTTAATTTTGCACACGTGACAGACAAATTGTTTAAATAAATTGATATTGATGTCTGCTCGCGATATACGCAGTGATACGCTTTGAAAGCAATTTTGTAAGCTAAGGTTCTCTCTCGGAGGACAGATTCTCCGTGGCTTCGAAAGCCACGCGAAAGATATTTCACTCGGCGTGTGTCGTCACCGACCTTCTCAGCTGACGCAAAATGGCTGCCTTCTACTGACAGCTGAACCATAAACACGGTTTTTCTCTGCTAAAACGACCTCTGCTGCGGCGAGACGCGCAGACATTATATTCGTGCAGGCGACGCTTTCGTGGGAAGTAAGAATTTCGAAGGAACTCGTGGTATTTCATTAAAAAAATGTCGCAGTATGGTATACGAGCGGCAGTGGGAATGTCTTACGGAGCAAAGCTCATTGGCGCGGGTTCTGCGCACATCGGCAGACTGAACACTCGCTCGGATTTCGTCACAGGCGTTCTCAGCTGACGACAAAATGACCGTTTTGTGCATTTAACTACCAGCTGATTGCAAAACTATCGCTCATGAAAGTCATGGAAACTGGACGTCTCTGTTATAATAATATGAAGTTGAGGGTCGGTACGGTAGAGTGAGTAAGTCAATGGCGTAGTGAATTTCGTACGGAACCGTACACGACGGCCGACGTGGTTTGCGCGCGGTGAGAATGAAACAGGGAGACGCCAGAAGGGACGCCGAGTACAGGCGTACGTAAAAGAGGAGAGGGCTGAGAAAGTGGAGGGTCTTGACAAGCCAAGTGCTTTGGCTAGGGTTCTAGTCTGCGATTTTTTCCCGTTCTTCTGGTTGTCCGGGCGGACGGCCAATAGGAGTAAGTAGGTCAGCGCGCGCGTCCAATCGGTGCTCGAGGCCGGGTCACGTGGGTTTGTTGTTATCTATCAGCTGTTTTTCCCGGGCGGGCGGGCGGCCGGCCGGCGCAGTGAAAGCTGCTTGGTAGTCTGTCCTCAGTCCTTCTCTGTATCTCAGCTGTGCGTCACATGTCGGGTACCGCGAGTCCTACTCCTGCCCGTATACCGTCGAATCGTGTGCCGCTTGTTCGTTCAGGTCACCGTCTA
>NIPQ01092520.1:0-19351 GCA_002806875.1 Lepidotrigona ventralis hoosana | reverse complement strand
TGGTGTTAACACACTCGTAACGCCATATAATCCTTTACAGAATGATAATAGAGAATTCTTGCAAATGTCGTGTGCTCGTGATCATTTGCGAGTAAATAACATTTACCCCGTACTCTTTTTTTTTTTTCTCTTTTCTTTTTATAAAAATCTAACATTTTACGACGTTGAAACGCATCGTTTAAGACTTCGACATGAAAAATAATTTCAAGTGATGAAATTCATACAATCACGACCGACCGATCATTTGTTCTCGCGTGGATCCTTTACGAAAGATCCAATCTCTTCTGCCTCGAACGCTAAGTAATCACGATGCGTTAGGAATAAAAATCAGTTAAACAGCTATCCAATTCATAAAATTCTCGATCATAAGAACGCCATAGAAAAATATAAATTGGCGGTGTATTTATGGTAATTCGGATTTCATTGATGAACAAAACGACATACCAGGAAGACCCGCCATAGCAATAATTATTTAGTACTATTATCGATGCAGAATCCAGTACGATACATAAATATGAAATTTCACGTCTTTCATTTCTTTATTTAAAACAAAAGTGCTCAAACTTCAATTATCTGAATTATACGAGTTTCGATAAATTTTCAAGAGACCAAATTAATGTTTAAAAATTATATTTGAAATAACAATTTGAAGTTGTACTAAAAAAAAAAAAAAAAAAAAAAAAAAAAAAAAAAAAAAAAAAAAAAAAAAAAAAAANTTTATATTGATAATAAAACTTAAAGCCTATGGCAAAACGAAACAAGAAGAGAAAATATAATATAAAAGTTAACAATCAATAATCACCCGATTTTTATGAAGTTTGAATACTTCTGATCTAAAAATGTGATGTTTTGTCAATCAAACACAAATTTAACAAATTTACACAAATATAAGATAAAATAAAACATTTACAAATTTACATATTTGCTCTTTTGCCGCCATTTCGCCGGTTAGAAAAAGCGTACCACATACTGGGTTCAATACCGATTGTTATGTAAAAAGAAGCTCACCAATGTCCAGCAGGTGATCGTAAATATTTCTTAGAAACGCTTGAATAACAAAGTCGCAATAACGCGTTCTTAAATGACTTAGAAACAAACGTTTCGAAACGACGAATATAAAGTATTTATATAAAATCAACTTCCACTTATTTGAATCTCAATACTACACAGCGACGATCGCTCTGTTTGAGCAACTTCTTCGTCATTATTTTTCACACTTGTAAACTCAATGTTCCACCAAAGACACCTAAGACTGCACTGAAGACATTTACACCTTTTAGTTTCACTAGTGGCAAATTCAAGTAATATACAGTATTCAAAGATTTGTATTTGCATCACAGTGATTTCTTTCTTGTTTTACTTATTTTAAGAAATAAGCAATACAAGATTGGCAGTCACTTATTCTGCTTTTTATATATTGAGTTGAATTATAAATACACTTACAACTGCATTGAAATTACGTTTAATTCAATAGTCAATATAGTCAACTTTTTTTAAAGATATTATCTTTATATTTGAATTTTCCATCATGAGCTCTTATTATTACGTTTGGTGTTGCAATTGAAAAAAAATTAAAGATATTTAATTTTGATAAATTTGATAATATTATTCTGTATTATATAGGCAGTACAGATTCAAATGTCTTAATAAATGATAAAAAAACTGAGAAATTTGTACAAATTATACTCATAAATATAAAACAAGAGAGAATTATTCTGATGAAAGTTCAAACTGATGCAATTTTATCTAATCACTGTGACATGTATCATTTGTGATATTAGCACAAGGAACTAGGATTTATTTATTAATCTTTTTATACTGCCATTATAATGCTTTGTATATTAAAATGAAATATTTATGCAAGTTACTATCATTATAAAATTGAGTCATGAGAACATACAATTTAAAAATTATTTTTTCAACCTTTGGTAAATCACTATGCAGAATCACAAAAAAAAATCTATGAATTATTTCTGTATATGCTTTCAACGATTAGGCTCTGTCACTTCATTAAATAAAGGTGTCAGTGAATCAACGTCTTGCAATCCATCAAAATTACCAAGTGGGTCCAAATCATTTGTTTCTGTATCAGTTTCTCCAAGGAAATTAGCTTCGAGCAAATCCACAACATTCCTACATAAACTGCTAGAAGCAGATTCATTAACAGTCTCATTGTGCAAGTTTAAAGAATTCAAAGTAGGACTTGAAAGCATAGGTTCGTTAGTATCTTGATACGTTTCTTGCGATTGAATGGTATGAAGTGGTGTTGAAGGATACGATCTTGATCCATTACTGTCTTCTGTATAAGATGGTGTGTATGTTGATACTGGCACAGGTAATGGTGTATTAGGATAGGACCGTGACTGTATTATTTTCTGTAATGCTCCACCTACTGGAATATCAAGTACATTTGATGGATCTAACATATCCTCTTCTGACAAGTTTAAATTTGAATTTGGTAAAGCATCCAATACTATTGAATTATTTTCTATCAAGCCTTCTTCTGCAGATTGCTCTGGTAAAATTTGCAAGCTTTGAGTTCCTTCTTCATCTAAAATGTTTAATATATTTGTTATGTTTTCAGGTGTAATTTCTTTATCACCCATTAAGAAATTTTGGTCATCTGATATAAAGTTTGGATCAACATCATCGAGTAAATATGTTGAAGGTACTTCTGACTGACCTATTGACCCAAAATCATTGAACTCACTAGGTACTGGTGTAGGCGCTACAGAACTGCTCGTAGACGGATTAAAACTCTGACTTTGAAAGGATGATAAGCAATGTTGTGTTGAAATAGGTGACATTAATGCAGGATTGACCATTCTATGTAATGGAACTGATTGTGATCTGTAAAGTTCACTGGTAAATTGTTTATTGCTATGAAACAATTCGCTAATTTCTTGATCAGGTTGACTTTTTTGATAAACGTTTTTAATTTCCTGTAAATTTTCCTGGCTTGGATAATTAATAACCAATTGTTTTTGCGGCGCTAGATCAGAAGATAAAAATGCAGCACATTGTGATCCTTGTCCTTCTCTTTTTGGTGTAACTGAAATTTGCGTTGTATTGCTATCTACTTGCACTTCCGACGATTTCGTAGAAATTAATGGTAATTGTGGTGTAGATGACGCTTGTTTAACTAATTCTGGGCCACTTGTGGGAACAACAAAAGTATCATTTTTACTAGTATAAGGCATACTGCAAGATATTGAACGTGATAAGGATTTATGAGCACGGGCTCTGGAACTACTTGCTTGCAAATTGCTTCTCGAGCGTGGCACAGGTGTATTTCGTGGTGAAACAAATGGACTGGCGTTTGCAGAATTAGATTTGGAAGCGCGGCCATTGATAGGTGAATGTGGGCCTGGCGATATTGGTGTAAAATTAAATATTCGACGTCTTGTATTTGGACTTTGTGGAACTGTATTAGTAATAACATTCGAGTCTTGGACATGTTCTACAACGTTCGTTTCAAAACTGACTCTACGTCTAGTATTATTTGGATTCGGATGGTTTAGTAAAGTTGGTAATATCAAGTTGTGTTTTTGAGTGATTTCACGTTTTTCAACACTTTGTCTAATAATAGCAGCAGGTAATACATCAATGGGTGCATGTACAATCCCTCCTTTCAAATTCTGTTGTAATATTAATCTTAGTTGAGAAACTTTGTCAGATCTTGATATTTGTTCATCAATAGAAATGGTGTTTGCTTCTACATCCGAACTCGATGAATTGCTTTGTTGAAAATACTGTAATAACTCCTCCTCTTGTTCTTGCGAGTTGTTACCTCCGTTCAAATAATCATCTAAAGCATCCGAATCAATAGAGCCAAGTTTCTCAGTTTTACCTGCAAGATTTGAATTCTCTTGCAATAATAAAATCTGGTCTTTAGTCAAAACTGTTGCATTTGATTCCTCTGTTGCATTTGAATTAGATTCAAAAGTGGTGGGACAACCATTTACTTTAATGCAACTTTTGGAACATGTTGATTCATTATCACAGTTTTTGGTAGGCTGATTGTTAACAGCCTCATTTGTTTTGCACTTGGTAGGCTTCAGGTTACTAGCTAGTATCACCGAAATTTTCCCAGGACGTTGTATGGATGTAAGCTTAGGCAACACATTGGAATGCTCCACATTCTCTTGTATCTGCTGTTCTGTAAGTTTTGTCTGTTTTTCAGGACTTGTCTCCGATGGTTGATTCAATACAATTGGATTGGCACGCTTTCTGGAATTTTTAGGTTTGATATCTCGCTGTGTATTCACGCAGTTGGTCATAACTACACTAGGATTGCTATTATTCTGTACGTCTTCAATCGATTGTACCACTATATTATCACAGTTAGATTCCAGGGAGATGTTACACGGCTGACTACTAGTAGCTTTAAGAACTTTTCTCTGCCGATTGGTTGCTATAGCAGGTGAATTCAATTTACTTAATGCATTCTGTCCACTTGATACGTTCGTACCTTGAGATGACTGATTAGATTTAGTTTTCTTATTTCCTTTATTTGCCGCCTTATTATCGACAGTCTTCTCTTTGTTCTGGTTCTGAAACGTTTGTAAGAAATATTATACTTGCTGTTTGTATCAACACTGTATTACTTGTTAGGAAATATTTTATACTTGTATAACAGCATCAAGATGGCGGTGTTTTTGATCCCTTATATGTTCTCGCTGTTGTAGTTTTCGTTGCAATTGTAACTGTGCTTCTCTGAGCTTTCCAGACTTTCCACTTACAGATGTTGCACGTATATCTGCATTGGACTCTAAACACATAAAACACATATAAATAAAATGTGTAAAATCATTTATAATATATTTTAAAATATATAACAATCACAAAACCTTTATTTGTCGCTGTATTTGAATTTCCTGAAGCACATAATATACACACAGCAGATAGAGATCGAGTGTCAACACACAAATTATCAACAAGATGACGTGCTAAGGCACTCAAAGTTGGAAATTTCAAGCCTAAGAGGTTTTCTGCCCATTCTCTGATCAAGGTAGATGCAGCTCCCAACATTTCTTCAGTAATATTTTCATCTACTTCGTCACCCTGAAAGATTTGAAAGTTAATTGTAATAAAAAATATACTGCATATATAGTAAAATAAAAATTCTATTATATACATAATGTATATTTTCTTTATATATTTAGAAACAAAAAATATATGTGTATATATATATATATACACATACATTAAAATTAAAATTACGTAAAATATACACATACATTATATACATAATAGGATTTTTTTAATAATTCCATCTTACAGTTTGAGTGCCAGATATATTAGGCAATGCTGGAGGATCCAATTTAACTCTTTTACGCATTCCAGCATAACAATAACGTGAATTGCCTCGTGTGCCTAGTCTACGTGGTCGAACTCTTGGATATACTTGTTTCATAACTTTACCAAAATCAGCAGTTGATAGAGGTTTCATAGAATTTCGCATACAATACATACTGCAAATAAATCAAAAAATAGAAATATAAAATAACAAAATATATATTGCTTACAAAATAACAAAATTTATTGCTTCATAAGATACTCAAAATTTTATTAATTTAATAATTTCAAAACTTCAAGAATACTTTTCAAAATATGTTAAATTTAGATTACTTACTTATATTCATCATAAACTTCTTGTTTTGGTAAAGAAACATCTGGATCTTCTTCTAAATGTGTTTTAATCCACATAATAGTTTGATGAATTTCATAACGATTTCCTAATGGATTTAATGGTTGTCTCAAAGGATCAACTGTTCCTCCAGTATTAGTCAGTGATAATGGAAGTTTCAGGTACAATAATAATTTTTCTTCTATTTTCAGTTGTTCAATTTGTGAAAAAACTTCTTGAATACGTGCTTTTGATTCTTCACTATATATATAAAAATCAATAAAACTAATTTGTATATAATTATAGATGAAACACACTGTATATAAAATTTAAAAGTTAAAAAAAAAGACATTTAAAATTTTTACAATACAAAACTTTTATTTTAATGTTTTAAATACTAATAATATAAAAATTGTGGCATATAATCAATAAATAAAATTATGATGATATATGTAATCTAATTCCATTACTTACTAATGACGTGTTAAATAAAAAATTTTATTATTTTGTAAATATTTAATGTAACATGATAAAATAAATTTGTCAAACCATGATTTAAATATTAATATTACTTAAATTTACTTAGTTACTTTGCAAATTTAAATGGAGAATTATTTATATTTCTATTCCATACAAAAATTATACAGCTTCATATTTTCTTTTTGTAGCTATTAAAATTTATTTATTTTTGTAAGTTTAACATCGCATTATAAAATCTTCAATTTCATTTTGAATTTAAATATTGGTACAAATTTAAATTAATTTGAAAATTTATTTAAATTAAGTTGCTTCAATATCTACTAAAAATGAACTTAAAAGAACTATTTAGTATATTTTGAATTATAGATTTTAAATAAAAGAATAAAGAATTCTCCTTCGTTCCCGCACTCGTAATAACACAAATGTCCAAAAAATGAAGGAAAGATATATTGAAGTATTTATTGTGATTAATGTTTCAACATTCATTATTTCATAAAAATAAAAAAAAAAAAACATATTCAAATATCTCGTTTTCCTCGTAACTCTATTAAGAATTACTTATTGAAAATTTAGAAAATAGTTCTTTCTTTTAATTTATAAATTTATTTCGAACATTGTAGGAAATAAATATGGTAAAACATGCTACATAATATATTTAATATTAATAAAAAAAAAAAGAAGCACATAAAATGTTAAATATTTTAATGTACNGCGCGCGCGCGCCATGTCGAGGAAGGGGGAGAGAAAAGAGAAAAAGAAAGACAGAGGGAGAGAGTAAAGGGGAGGGGGGGGAGAGAAAGAACAATTGAATTAACCTGATGCTATCTTCGATCATGAGCCGAATTTTGTCGTACTTAGTGGTTGTGCCATGATTTGCCAGGGCCGTGAACTTGGCCGCGATGATATCTTGAAGTAGGTCGTCGTCGTGGAAGCCGTTTGAAAATCTGCCGGCAGCCGGTCGGTGACACGACTGTAGTAGTTGCTTGTTCGTATCATTAATACCGGCGTTAATACCGTCACCATTCTCGAGAGAAACGTCAGTTCGTTCCTTCTTGATTCGCCTGCCGTCGAACGCGCTTTCGTCGGCGTTAAGCTCGATCCTTGCGGGTGGTTTGCTGACGCAGGGCTTCGTTTGATCATGGTTATCAGTACTCATCGTACCCCGTCAGCGGAGGCGTTTCGTTTATGTGTGTAAAAATTGATCACCTCCCGTAGGACGACGCGAGTACCCTACCATTTTGTCAGTGTCAGCTGGACTACTTGTTATAGCATTGCACTCCCGGTGATTATACATGAGCGCCATTCGAGACTGTCCACTCGCGCGGATCCGACAAGTCGCCGAAGCGCATACAATATGAGAATAACCAGCAATAACCCGTCATACCGATCTCATGCGCAACATTTTACCCATGCTTCTCGGCATAGTTCATTTTTGGCGGAATGCTCTTATTATGCTCGACGACCCATGACCAACTTCAATCGCAGGATTAGTGGACGGTCTACCAAGCACAGAAATCTTTGAGANTAGTGGACGGTCTACCAAGCACAGAAATCTTTGAGACCACTTTGCGCGTTCCTCAATCGTCATAGATCTTGCGCTTTGTCTTATGAGCACGTCGCTCCATGTCGCTTTCTCTTATGTGTCAGATCGCGTTTTCATCGAACTTTCGCGTCCCCCTTGAAAAGCCGCTGATCATTGGTGAATTCTTTCCCTAGCCTAGTTGAACAACTGAACAACTTACATTTTTTTCTTACGCGTTGTTTATTTTCTTTTGCCTTACCTTACGTATTGTAAATAGTTTGTACTGTTTACAAGCTTGTATGATTATTCCACTTTAGATAGAAAATGAAAATTCAACGGCGGCACTGTTCTTTCTGAATGTTCCTGATCGTTGCATATTCCGCCGCGATCTCATTACTTTCGATATCGTGCTTCTTATTGGATGTCTACAATTGAACATGACTGATCATTGGTTCGAAGTTTTTGATTCTAGTAGTACTAAATACAACATGATTGGTCGGTGTTAATACTTTTGTAATTAAGATACATGTACATTTGTATATTTTTACTAGATTAAGCGCGATTTTAAATTTTTTTTTTTTTAAATATAAATTTTTAAATATAACAATACAGCAAAACCTCGAATTCGAATACATCGAGAGATAAAGCTGTTCAGACAACCGAGTTTATATTCTCTTTTGCTTTATATTCTCTTTTATTTTGTTTCGATAATAAAAAATAATAGATGAGAATAAGAAAAGTTGATCAGTTATGATATCTGAGGCTCATTAAATAATTCTCATAGACAAGATTTTACTGTGTATGTAGTTCTTAATAAAATACTTGTGTAGCTACATATATAAAAAATTTTATATACATAAAAGCAAAGTTAATACAAAGTATATGTAGCAATGGTTATAAAATTATAACTTAACAATGTTAATAATAATAATTTACGGTGAATAAGTTTTGTCTATTTAATCATTTGAATATATGTAATCGAGATATCGAAATAGAAATAGAAAACAAACGTAGTATTACCAAGAACGAGTAGCTGAAAGTTGTACGTTATAAATAAAAGGTATTACAAAATTATTTATTTAATTTTTTTTTTATTTTAAACTATCAAAATTTTGATTGATCGCTTTCTTTTCTATATATTCGATATTATAATATACTTAACCATTATTCTTCACTTATTACTTCGTAATTACAATTATATACTGTCATGAATTGTAATCGATCATTGATTTTAAATAGTCGGAAATTTTTTATCTTATAAATTTTCGACGTAATTGTCATTGATACGATTATTAATTAAATAACGTGTCATAAATAACAGTTGTTGATAATTGTTGCATTAACATTCGTACATACATAATGAAAAATCACGTGCTATGGAATCTTTTTAAATTGAAAAACATAAAATTGTCTTAACAAAATATAAGATTGTTCACGCATCGAATATTTAATTGCGGTGAGTGATATTGTATACAATAAGACATTTTTTTTAAAGTCTTTCGTTATATGTTGTTTTATTAACACAAGGCGATAATGATTAACCTTTACAGATATTGAAGTCCTACAGAATAATATTAAAGATGTTGAATGTGTCACATTTTTATTTGCGACAGTTTGGATTAAGAGGTTTTCCAAAATTTTATAATAATTTCCATTCAAGAAGAAACATAACATGTAGCGTTACAAAGTACGATAGAGCCGCAACAAAAGCTTGTATCAATGAAAAATTAAAAGGCGGACAAATTATTCATGGTTTCATAGTAGATGAAATTGCAAAAATAGATGAAGTATATCTAACCGCAGTGAAATTAACTCATCTGGGCACTGGAGCGCAATATTTGCATTTAGCCAGAGATGACAGTAACAATGTATTTTCAGTTGGATTTCGTACAACTCCGAAAGATTCCACAGGTTTACCTCATATTTTAGAACACACTACTCTATGCGGCAGTGAAAGATATCCATGTAGAGACCCATTTTTCAAAATGTTAAGAAGATCATTAGCCACTTTTATGAACGCCATGACAGGGCCTGATTATACCATATATCCATTTTCTACGCAAAATTTAAAAGATTATCGAAATTTACAATCAGTATATCTGGATTCTGTGTTTAAGGCAAATTTAAGAGAACTTGATTTTAAACAGGAAGGCTGGAGATTAGAACATGCAGATGTTAATGATAAGAATTCGCCTATCATTTTTAAAGGAGTAGTTTTTAATGAGATGAAAGGTGTTTTCAATGAAAATCAAACAATATTAGCCGAGAAGTTATTAAATCGTATTTTACCAAGTCATACGTATGCAGTAATTTCTGGTGGAGATCCTCTTGTTATTCCTACATTAAGATATATTGATCTGCTTAATTTTCATCAAACTTATTATCATCCTTCTAATTCTCGATTCTACTCCTATGGCAACTTCCCTCTAGAAGATCATTTAAAATTTATTAATGATCGATATCTATTTCTAATGGATAAGATAGATACATCCATGTCAAAAGTTCCTTCGGAAAAACGTTGGAATAGTCCAAAAAAGGAACACATTACATGCAGGCCAGATCCAATGGCTCCAGATCCTAATCGACAAGGTAGCATAGCTATTGGTTATTTGTGCAATGATATTACTAATATACAAAAGACTTTTGAAATAAACATTTTATCACAACTATTGTTAAGAGGGCCAAATTCAGCATTTTTTAAAGCCTTAGTAGAATCAAAACTAGGAACTGCTTTTGGTCCAATGACAGGTTTTGATTCCCAATGTAAAGATACCATGTTCGTTGTAAGTTTGCTTGGTGTTAAACCAGGAGATTTTGAAAAAATAGACAAGATTTTTAATGAAACTGTAGAGAAAGTTGTTGAAGAAGGTTTTATAGAAGATCGTGTTGAGGCTGTTTTACACACTATTGAACTTCAGATGAAACATCAAACTTCCAATTTTGGATTGCAATTACTTTTTAGTTTAACACCATTATGGAATCACAATGGTGATATTATACAATCAATGAGAATTAATGCAGCAATTACGAAATTTAGAGAAGAAATAAAGAATAATCCTAAATATCTTCAACAATTACTGAAAACATATCTAATGGATAATAATCATAAATTAACGTTAACAATGTTGCCATATGAAAAATATGATTACGAAAAAGCAGCTGTTGAACATGAATTATTAGAATCTAAATTGAAACAACTCTCCAAAGAAGAACTAGATCAAATTTATATAGATGGAAAAATTCTTCTTGAAGAACAACAAAAAGAAGAGGATGTAAATGTTCTTCCTACTTTAAAGATACAAGATATAAAAGAAGATGTAGAACGATATAAATTGGAAGATATGAAAGTAGATGGTGTTCCCTTACAGGTAGCTAATGAACCAACAAATGGTGTTTGTTATTATCGTGGAATTCTTGGTACAAGAGATTTAGCACAAGAATTAAAACCATTGTTACCACTTTTCAATAATATCATTTCAAAAATGGGTACAAAAAATTATGATTATAGAAATTTTGATCAAATGATACAATTAAAGACTGGAGGTTTAAATTTTATGAATCATATTGTGGAACATAAAAATAGTTTATTACAATATGAGGAAGGAATATTAATAGAATCTTATTGTTTGGATCGTAATGTAAATGATATGTGGAAACTATGGTTTGAATTGTTTAATAATGTTCAATTATCAGATATTGAAAGATTTACAACACTTGTTAAAATTAATGCTGCAGATTTGATCAATGGTATTGCAGATTTAGGACATACCTATGCAATGAGTAGTGCAGCTAGTTTGGTTTCTCCAGTCACTAAGTTCAAGGAAATTCTATCAGGATTGCAATATGTCTCAAACATGAAAAAAATAGCACAAATGTCAGATTTAACACCTGTTTTAAGCCAAATGCAAGAAATATCTGATTATGTTTTGAATAAGCAACATTTGAGATCAGCAATAAATTTGTGTACAGATAACAAGGAAATGATACTAGAAAGTATTAATGAGTTTTATAGTTCATTGAAAGGCACACCTAAAAATACATATGTTTTCACACATGATGAACATACTGAAATGAAAGATAGTGCTATTCATTATGTATTACCATATGCTGTAAATTATACAGCTAAAGCAATTTTTACTGTACCGTACACAAATCCCGATTTTGCACCTTTACGAATACTTTCTAAATTGATCACATCACTTTATTTACATCCAGAAATTCGAGAAAAGGGTGGAGCTTATGGAGGTGGTGCAACATTATCATCAAATGGAATTTTTGCATTTTACTCTTATAGAGATCCTAATTCTACTCGTACTTTAGATTTATTTGACAAAGCTTATGAGTTTTTATTAAAACATCCATTATCTCAAAATGATATCGATGAAGCAAAATTAGGAATATTTCAACATTTTGATGCTCCAATTTCGCCAAGTAATCGCGGAATAATTAAATTTAGATGCAATATAACAGATGATGATATTCAAGAACAAAGACAAAGATTGAAAGCTGTAACTAAAGATCAACTTATGCATGTTGCTACTAAATATTTACAACCTGCTCAAAAGCATGTTAAAGTAGGACGTGCATTGATTGGACCAGTTAATAACGACTTATTAAATAGGCATTCAGAAAATTGGAGAGTTCAAAATCAAGAAGAAGAAATTCGAGCAAGAGCAGCTGAATGAATATTTTGTTGAAATAGACATTATTTATTAATTATTATGTATAACTTTTTATTAAAAGAATATTATGCATTCATGATATATATATATATATATATATATATATATAATAATTTATTCAATTTTCATTAAATGTATTGTAATTTATTGTAAAATGTTCATATAATAAATGTTATAAAAATTAAATATATAAAAGTATAATTGTAGTTACAGGTTTTGTTTGTTAAAACTAAAGCAAAACTTATATAATAAAGCTTATAAAATATGTATAAATTTTTTTTCACATATATTTTTTATATATATATTTTATATATATTTTTCATATATAGATGGCATATGTAAATAAATGTATAGCAGATATATATTTTTTGGATGCATTGAATTTATTTCTTGATACACAATGGCTTTATAATACTCCAGTTACTGATTTGTTAACTGAAAGAATACTCGATTCATTTCCAAAAGAATGGTTGAATGCTTTGCAAATTATGGAAAATGGAGAACTTAATGACTTCGTAGTAAAAAAAATAACGAAGGTTGGTAAATAAATAACACTAGAGTACATTATAATAAAATATAATAAAAATATACAATAAATATGTTGATATAATATTATGAATAAATTATTTAATTCTTTAGCCAGAATGGTCAAAGACCTTAATAACTTTTGTTGAGAAATGTAGATATATTGATCAATTACCAATTATAAATACTGTATTATCAACAGAATTACCAAAAAATTTTCAAATTGGTCTTAATTGTAAGAAACAACATGAAATAATGCATTTGGCACATTTGATACATTTACAATGTGCACCACAAAATATTAAAATTATTATTGATCTTGGTACAGGTTTGGTAAGAAATTCATATTTACGTAATGCTGTTCATGAAAATTTATATTTATGATGTACTTCTATTGCAGGGATATATTTGTCAATTATTGTATCATTTATATGGGTATAAAGTTCTTGGATTAGAAAAAAATCAAGTAAACATAAATAATGCTCGAAAGAGACAACTCAAAAGATATCCTGATTCATTAACACATGTTAAATATAATTATTGTGATTTAACATGCAATTCTGCTAAAACAATAGAAACCATATTAAGTAATGAATTTCAAGAAAAGTCAGATGTTTGTTTGATTGGTTTACATGCCTGTGGAGATCTTAGCATATATGCATCAAAAATATTTTGCGACATGAAAGCAGCACGTATTTTTATTATGGTTCCTTGCTGTTATCATAAACTTTCACTATCAAAAAATATAAAAATAAATGAATCAACTGAAAAACAATACTTTAATAATTTTCCTCTATCTAATTGTCTTAAAACTGTAATTAATAATACCAATTTTGATATTGGTTCCTTTTTAAGACAACCTTTTTTACGATTAGCATGTCAAGAATCAGCAGATAGATGGAACAATATGTCTATTGAAACACACAATAAACATTCTTTTTATGTTCTTGCAAGAGCTGTCTTACAATTATATGCAACTAAAAGTATGTGTCACTTTTTTCATCTTATTTATTCTTTTTAGCATTATTTAATATTAATATAAAATATAAAATTTTTTAGATGGGTTTTCCCTTAAAAAACGTACTCAAAAAGGGACAAGAAAATCTCAGTGTTTTGATTTTAAAACTTACGTTAGAGATGCATTATCTAGGTATATTTTACAACCACAAAAAGGAGAAGAATTAAAAGAACAAGGTAATATTCTATTATTTATGTTATATTCTGTTTTATTAATTTATTTCAAAACTTTTCTATAGTTTTGTGATTCCTTTGGTATATTATATGTATATCATTTTAAAATAATATAAATTTGGAAGAGTAAATAATGTTACATTATTTTTTAGATGTACAAGTCAATCTTGACATGCATGAAAAAAATATAATAGAATTATGGAAAATTCACTGTGATAAACTAAAAATTGTTGAAATGTATACTGGTTTACAATTGATGTTACAAGCATCAGCAGAATCATTTATTTTACAAGATCGGTTATGCTGGATGAAAGAGCAAGGTTTAAAAGCAAAAATTATTCCTGTAATGAATAAATATTTATCTCCGCGAGCATATGCGATTGTATCACAAAAAAGATAATAAATTTTCTGAATTTCTCTTTTTTATAAATTGTATTTTTATATAATTAAAAATTGACCTATATTATATTATATTCAGCTATCTCAAATTTTTTATTCTCATTTTTCTAAAACAGTAAATGAATATTATATTGTTCATATACTAAAAAATAATAAATTATGGTGGAAATAATATTTAATTTGATAATTATTGTATTAAGATTAATATTAAAAACAAAATTATATTTTATCTATATGGATGAATTTGTGATGCTGCTTTAATATTAGTTTTGATTGCACTTGGAGCTTTGTTCATTTGTCCCACTACAAATATATAGAATATATTTGTTAACGTTGTCAATGTCAAATATCAATTATAAAATTAATTAAATTATAATGGATTTACTTACTAGGTGGATTTCCTAAAGATCCTTGTCCTGGAGTTTGTTGTTGATTTCCAGGTCTACCTACCATCATTCCACTAGGTACAGAATTTACACCAGACTGAACCATTTGTACAGAATCAGACTAGAAAATAAAAGTACAAAATTATTTCATACTTAATTTCATATATATATATTGATCACTTTTTATATGAAATTTATCATATAGCTAAAATATTAATTTCAAAAGAGATTTACCTTTAAACCTTTACCCATACCCACAGCTGCTACAAGAGCATGAGTGTCTGCAGTACTACTTGTCTGAGCTTGAGTTGCTCTAGACCCAGCTTCACTTTCCCACTCTTCACGTGCTTTATTTGCTATATCCCATACATGATTAATGACTTTTGTGTACTGAGCCACTTGTTTCTGAAAATTATAAAATACATACATATTTTAGAAGACAAATAACATTTAGTGTTCCACTCGCTAAATGGACCTACTATGAAATTTTATAGTATTTTTAAACTATTAGAGGAAAAATAATTTCTATAATATCAAAATTAAAATGTTGTATACAATACAATAATACTTTTTGTGCAATTCATAATATTTTTTAGAAGCAATGATTTCCTCCAACAGTTTAATATTAACAAAAAAACATATATTGCAAAATACTATGTTCATATAAATGTAAATAAACTATAAAATAATTTGTAATTTATAATTATACTAAAACTATAAATACGAAACTATAAAACATAAAATACATTTTTATGTCTCTAAAATTTGAAAATTACTTTGTGCATTTTAATTTCAGTCCAAAGCGAATGGAACTAATAAAAGCTGGAAGCTAGCTGATAGTAGCTTACATTGCAGTCCTAGTTGATGTTTAGTTAGCACATTAAAAGAGAAATAGAACATCTTACATTATCTTTAAGCTTTTATAATAAGACAGTAAAGAGATATAATTCTATCTCCATTTTAAAATACTTTCAAAATTTAAATTCATTAAATCTTTTTATAATTAGTAACAACAAATGAAATTTGTAGGAATATTTCATAATTAATTTTTAAAAAGATATAATATACAAATAAGAAATACTTTTTCTTACGTGTGATGTTTCATAATTTAAATTTGCAGCTTTTGCTTCAAGCTGGATCATTTTTTGTTCAGCTTGAGGTTCTACTTTGGTTCGTAGATAATCTGGTACTAAATCGTGAGCAAATGTAGGAATTCTACCTTCAGTTAAACGAAGCAATTCATCATCTTTTTCTGGACTTAATCGTAATGGCAGAACTGTTAAGTTCCTTAGGTTTGGTGCTTTATCATGACCAAGAATTTTTGAGAGACTGGTCAGCTATAAATGAAAGCTTGCTTTAGATTAAATCATTTAAATTAATCAAAATTGCTTTCATTTAAAAGTTAGAACTACATTAACTTACATGCCCTGAAATAAGTGCAAAATTATCAAGAAAATTAGGCCAATTCAATGTTTCATATTCATGTTCCAATTTAAATATCATTGCAGCGATTGCGGCCTTTAAATCGTTCACTCTCATAATAATAGCCTCCAAAGCAGAATCCAATTGCTTTTCTTCTCTTTGCATTTCGGATCTTATAAAAATATAAATAAAGACGTATTGCAATATTTTTGTAGATTGTTATTTGTCAGTGTTGACTTGATATGTTGTTGTATATAAACAATATTATATTTATATTTATTAGTTTACTTACACTTGAATATATAATAATTTAATAAAATTTATAATTATATGTTGCTGTATTATTCCATGGACATTAATTTTACATTAATAAAACATAAATATTTGTATTTGTGATTAGAATTTCACGTCATTAGATAATATATAATTAAAACACAACACTTTAAATACAAGCCACGATAAATAATGTGGTAACACTGCTTTTGGAAATAGTGAAGTATGCAATAAATTTGATTTCGCTATTTTCCTAGAGAAATTAATTTTTTTAATAATTACAAATATAATTATAAATAGAAATATACATAAATAATATATATATATATATATATATTATAACTGTAATAAGTAAAAGTAATATACAAACTAATATTGGTAGTACTTTTATTTGAAGTATTTTATTTTAAGTAAATATAAGTATAAAACAAATTCACAGTTTCTTCAAACAAAACTTAATTTTTAAAAGTGGATAAAATATCATATTGCATAAAACTAGATTAGAAACATCAGAAAACGAAATAGGTTAGGTAAACACAAATAAATGATAAGAATAACTTCTAAGAAAAATTATTTAGAGAATAGAAGAATTAATAGAAAGGAAAATCTTTTGAAGTAAATTATGGGCAATAAAAAATGCTAAATTTTTAAAAATAAAAATAGAAATTTGTTATACTGTTATTTAACAGGTATGATAAATTTTTTTGTTATTTTGATATAGTAGTATTTAGTGCTGTAGTATATCACTATTTTATATCTGCATATAAATATCCCATGTTCTACATATAAATGTAATTTTATAGTTTTCAAATATTATAATATAAATAAAACATTATTTATTTTCTATTTTAGTAAATACTTTCTATTGTAGTAAATTTATTTACAGAAAATAATTCAACAACTTCCAATATAATATTTTATCTTTATGAATTGTTAGACAATTTTCATTGTCAGAATTTATTATCTATTGTTTTTTTAATAAAGTAGTAGTGAGTTTTATAAACTCACAGGATGCAACTGTTTTCCAACCAAGAGTTTCAAACATTTTTTCCGATGTTGTGTTTCCTTTAATAATAAATAGTATTGTCGAAATTCCTTGCTCGGCAATTTTTTTTGAAAGCACATTTACTATTACTTTTGCATAACCTTTTCCTTTATGTTTTTCCAAAGTTTGTACCATTCCTAATCCTTGCCAATCATTTTGTATACCCCAAGAAACTAAAGAATCATTTTCTTTTAAATATAGTCCTATTCCATCGTTTAATTCTATCAATGTTGCTATGTATTTTAAGGATAATTCAGGATTTTTCATATTCCTATGTGGCCATAAAGAATGTATTAATGGAACGTTTAATTTATCCAAAGGTTTTATGTAACATTCATCTGGTATCCTAAAATGTAAAAGAAAAAGAAATTGTTATATATTTGATATATATTATATGCTATATTAATATATTATTATATATTATGTTATATTAATATATCATTATATATTATATCATATTAATATAANTTTTAAGGATAATTCAGGATTTTTCATATTCCTATGTGGCCATAAAGAATGTATTAATGGAACGTTTAATTTATCCAAAGGTTTTATGTAACATTCATCTGGTATCCTAAAATGTAAAAGAAAAAGAAATTGTTATATATTTGATATATATTATATGCTATATTAATATATTATTATATATTATGTTATATTAATATATCATTATATATTATATCATATTAATATAATATAATAATAAATGTAAATAGTACCAAATATTTGTTTTCATACATTCTTCAGCAAGCTTAAAATAGTAATTGCTTGATAATACTTCCAGTTTTATTTCCACATTATTTCTTAAGTATTTGAGAGTTTCAATAATAATAAATGTAAATAGTACCAAATATTTGTTTTCATACATTCTTCAGCAAGCTTAAAATAGTAATTGCTTGATAATACTTCCAGTTTTATTTCCACATTATTTCTTAAGTATTTGAGAGTTTCTAGTGCAGTAAATACATTAGATGCAAAAGATTCATGAACCGAAGCAAAACATATTTGTTGATTGTAATCGATGAGTTTGGTTTCTGTTAACACTTTGTGTATGATGTCACTGTTTGGGTGTAGTGTAAATATTAATACATAATAAACTGAAAACTGAATGTATACTGTATATTAGAAATGATATTTTCTACCGTCTCTTTTTATATTTCTTATTTCAATTTATATTTACGTTGCTTATTCCAATAAAAGTTCCCTGTTCATAATCTCCATCTGGACAATAAATTTGAATAGATATATTTGGATCTTTTTTTTTCCATACAATAGAATTTTGAATCCAGTAATAATACTATAAATGAAGAATTTTATTATGATTCGTTTGAATGTACATTAGCATTATTAAAATAAGTTTCGATTATAAATTTGTATTTAAAATTTTTTTTTCCATACAATAGAATTTTGAATCCAGTAATAATACTATAAATGAAGAATTTTATTATGATTCGTTTGAATGTACATTAGCATTATTAAAATAAGTTTCGATTATAAATTTGTATTTAAACTAAAACTTACATATGCAAATTTTGGCCAATTGAGCTTTGTTTTATCTTGAATAAAACGCCACTTTTCAAATGGTACAGGTTGCAAAATATCCGTAATGAAATTTTTTGACATTTTATAATTTATTGCTAATCGTAAAAGAACCGTGAGTGCTATAGTTATAGATTAGTTTCCCAACGTTACTATTTTAATTTCAATTATCTGAAACTTAATCGTTGAGTAAATTTGATGTTAAGTGATAATAGTGGAATTGTAAATAATGCAGTAAATATGGAACATTTAATAAGA
>NIPQ01092519.1:29665-75929 GCA_002806875.1 Lepidotrigona ventralis hoosana | reverse complement strand
AAAAGAATACTTGTGATGTGAACACTATTTTGAACATTTTCATTCGACATTTAATATTGGATATAATAACTGGATCATTAAGAGAAAAGATTATTTTTTAATCTAAGATTTCTTTCACTCAAGCTTTAAAAAACAATTTTCATTGTTTCGATGGATTGTTGACAATTGATAATATAATTTTGAATTTTTGAGATAGATGTGGACGTTTCCAAGCTGAAAAATTATACCGAGTTTCTTTCAACGAAATGTTGTTACATGTTCGTAAGGAAATGTATGAAGATTTATTTTTTCTTTCGACGTGGGTCGAAACACGTGGGAGAAGATAGGTTGGAGGCCTATGTATCCGTTTATCTGTAAAAAATGTCGACCTATAGCTCACTATAGGTCACTGAACACTCTGTTCCAATGTAATATTGATGAACCAGTAAAAATCGCAGGAACATGTTCGTATCACTGTATTCAACTTGATAAGTTATGAAACTTCTGCATATATATCAACAGGTGTAAATATATAATATAAAATGTAGGTATTAGAGAGAATTTAGAATGCATTAAATTAATGCGATATGAATTAATATGCTAAGAGACACTGTCACGAGAAAGATTTAAATCCAATTTCAATTAACAACACGAATTGAACGTTTCAATGTTGCATCATTTTCAAGGTTGTCGAATGAAATCGTGCGGATGTTGAAGATTTTTTAGATCTAGAAGCATTGATTCAACGTATCGGCAAAAACGAATGTAATGAACGACAGAAAACAGATTATTTAAATGATATTTACCAGTTGGCAAATGAAAGGATAAGCATTCTATTTTTGTGCGAAGCCAGATTTTGTGGGATCCACGGCACGCGTCCAATGTTCATTAACTGCCACTGAACCGAGAAAAGAAGAAAAGAAAGGGAAAGGAACGCGTGTCGTTTAGTATGCGGCATCTTTTGACCATCATCATGACAAACGGAAAAAGTGCAAAGATGGTAGACATACGATTCATCGAGACACATGGTCTTTTCACTTACCAGATGAGTGAAATTTCCTCGAACTTGATGCTACAAGTATTTTCAGAAAACGATGGAAACCACGGTAAGGGTATCAAAAATATTATAAACTTTCGCCGCAAATGATGAGAGAACAGCTGCAATTCTTAAACATTTCTTACCTTGAAAGTTTGAAAGTCCCACGCTTATCCCATGGAATTTTTTGAAAATAAACATTATATTTCCATGGGTAGCGACTATTATACATTTACGATTCTTTGCGATGTTTTATTAATATCAATTCTTTGCCTGTTATTAATGAAATAATAAAAATAGCACGTTTATTTTAGACACACTTTATCGATTATATACTCTCCACGATCGTATATCACGGATGATTTTTCTGGAAAAAGTTTTGTTAATTACCTTGTTCCTTATCGATGTAATTGAGTGATGAATCACGATAAAGGATTGTTGTATGCCTTTTGATATCAAAGTATATATATGTGATAGAGTCACATTTAATGTGGCTTGCAAAGTGATTTAAAAATGAGAAGGGAAAAATTGGAAAGTGAAGTTTTCTGAGTGCAATGCGAGCGGCGTCGTTCATCCAAACGAAGACTATGCAGCGAGAGACTATGGAAGCAGCGGGCTTTTTGGTCGGCGATTGAATGAATGCCACGCGAGTTAGTCAGCGTCGCGGTGCTAAATTCGGCGGACGCCTGGCGTCGATCCAGAAGAACCACCCAGCGCACCAACCTGCTTCTATCCTGTAGCCACCAATGAAACTGCGAGAGTCGATGCCGTTTTTCTTTTTTATTTGCTTGCCACCTTCTTTCGTCCCGCGTCGATGTTTCATGATGCTTCTCTTCTGTTCGCTGTGAAGATACGATACTGAGTGTAAGCTGCATTTATTGATGCTCGTAAATCTAGAAACAACAGGATAATGATTTAGATTTAAATTTTGTAGACTGATATCGTATTCGACTGATGGACAATAAGAAATAAAATGTGTACATTATAAGGTTGTATATTATGTATTATATCTAGTATCTAGTATCTTCTAGTCTCTCACATTTCGTTCAATTTTTTTTAGGTTGAATAACATTTCGACATTGACTGATATTTTGATTATTTTTAAAATGATTCGTAGAACAGGTGTCTCGACGATTCTATTGCAATCGCGGTAGTATCGACGTTGGATCTAAAAATAAAGTCACGAGTGTTGAGCATCTCGACTGACGCAACTACAAAACTCGCCAAGCTTTTCTCGGCAGCGAATTACCAGTATCCGAACTTCTACGTGTCATCAAATGCATACGAAGTGTAATTCCTCTCGTGGTTTCTATGTTAATAAACCAGTGGACGGGGCGCATCCTACAGGTGCCTGAACGCGTTTCTGATGGAACGCATCGCGTAAAACGCGTATTTTCGGCGCACTTGGAGAAGCTCCAGGTGCGGAGGAGTATATGTGAGAAGGAAGTATATGTAAACCGTGATGAGGTAAAGAGAGAAGCTGGGTGGATGTAGTGGTGAAACCACGTGCGTAGCAAATTTTTCACAAAAATAAAATACATATTTTTAAAGTTATATACTGCACTATAAATATATTGTATATCCTATCAATTTAGCATTGTCACATGCCTTTTTCAGTTAAATGACTAAATTGGAGCAAAAAATTGGAGTTGCAGACTATTTGTTTTTCAAAAGATATGAATAAACACTAGTCTCAATGGTTATCCAGGCTCGTGCCAACGAATGGAAAAAAGTATCTTGGAAATTAAAGAAGGGGACGTTTTTTTGGTCAATAAGGAAAACAGAGTCATTAAGTACAATCTTATTTCGTTTCGATCATTCGGGAAAGAATAAATGTTTCAGTGAGTGGGTCGGGTATCGTCTCGAAAAGTATCCGGAAACGCCTGGTCCTTTTTATAAATCAGCGTCGGTACACTCCCTCTTTCCACGTCTATGTCATTTAGCGAGAAGTTTTCTGGTAGAAAAAAAGGAAAAAGTACGCGATCGCTGTTTAAAAGGCTCGTAGGTGGGTGGCTTTTTAGCTGAGGTATATACCGACGTAGGGAGAGGGCTTCGACTTCGCTCTTCGGCCTCGGTATGGGGTTGCCGTGCTATTTTCAGGCCGGTGGCTCGATGCAGCTGTCGTGTTCTTCGGGTAAATCACCTCTCTTCTATTCCACGGTCACTCACGAGACAAGGTAGACCGTATAGATCGGAATTCTAAATTCACGATTCGAGAATTCGTAAAGGATGACGTATCTTCGTTAATCCGGACGACCGCGATAGAAGATCGTGATAAAAGAAACATAGAACTATCAGAAGTTCGTTTTATCGTTTCTCGATTTATCGATTTATTTATTTTTTTTTATGCTCTTTTAGTTCAACCATTCTCTCTTCTTTCAGTGTTTCTGAAATCTTCCATTGCTGACAATTGGAATTTCTCATTTTTGAATTAAGATAACAATTGGCAAAATTGAAAGTTAAGTATATTAATAAAAGACATGTGTTATTTGCCAATGTAGAACAAATTACTTTGAATTACAAAAGATTTTTGTAAGGAGTAAAAGACAACGGGAAATAGAAAAATAGAAATGAGAACTATGTATGTAATTGATTGCCTCCAGCGAAGATACAGAAAGAAGTGCGTGCTGGAGAATGGAAGATTTGGATGAAGAAAATGACAAGATTCGAAGATCTTGGCAACGAGCCAGACGAGATTTTCAGCCGTCTACGTGTACTTCTAACTTTCATCTGTCTCCTCTTCTAGTTAACGTACATGTCCTTTAGGATCTAGGGTGCAATGACACCGAGTTTTAGATGACAATTTCCTATTTACAGTATGTGAGTCATTGTATGCATATACGAGTTCTATGTAAAGTTGCTCTTATATAAATTCTTAAAATTTCAGTGTAATATGAAAATTTAAATTATTAATTTATTAAACTTGTATTGAACACTCCAATCAAAGGCCGTGAATCCCGAGGCACAAAATAAAGACAGAAAAAGAAAAAGGAGAGTATTAGAAGGTCAAGATATGTCGACCGGAACGACCCTTAATTTAGTTTCGGGTGCAAGAAATTAACACAGAGTGGGGATGTCCGTGGAAGTGCTCCTACAAGGGGAGAACACATACGAAGCACGTTGGTTCATGTTTGGAGGAATGTCTTTGGGTATAAAGAGAGACAGTTCCTTCCGGAGACAGCGAACAGCCGCCTGTTTCACCCCTCTCACCCTTCCGATTTGTTCCCTTTCTTTACGTCGTTCTTCTTACGATTCATCGTCACATTTTTTTGTCATTTTTCTTCTATCAAGAATGAACTCTTACAAGATTTTTTACAGGAGTCTTACTAATTTTATTAAAATCAATTCGTATAATATATTTGATATTTTTATCATATACGCACACCATGCTAAGATAATAATCTGATAATCAGGTTCATGAAAAGAAGGAGTAATAAAATTTATAAAATACGGAGTAATAAAGTTTATAAAAAAGATGTAAGTATAGTTCAGAACCGATCAGACTGTAAAACTAGCTGGTTTCGCAGGTGGTAAGCAGGCATGCGAATCTAAAAGGGGTCACACACACGAGCACGTGCTCGCATTTTGCAAAACCTTTTGAAAGGCGGAGGCGATCAGCTGGCAGTATTCTCTCTTCCTTTTCCCCTCTTATCTCTTCCAGCGGCGAGAAAAAAAAATTAAAAAGGATAAAAATGAGCATACACCCCCTTCGTCCGCACCCGCATCCTGTGCCAGAGCACAGTGCTGCTCTCGTAAAAACCGGCCCGTCGGTTTCCATTCAAAATGCGCGAGTCACGAGGGCTCATTCACAAATTTCACGACGAAATTCTACACTCGGCCAGACTGTCTGCGATCTTGATCGAGACAACAGAGACAAGCGTATAGGAGCAAAAGCGATCGGAATATCTTTTTTCTTGAAACCTCTTGTTACTNTTTTTTTTTTTTTTTTTTTTTTTTTTTTTTTTTTTTTTTTTGGCAACAAAAGAACCAATGGCGGTTCATAATGACGTATACGCTGCATTTAAATTCATAACCGCGTACAGGAATTTATCGAGCAGTCAGCTGATTTTATATACCTGCATAAGATCTCTAAATGATAAGAAAATAATCAAGATCTGAATTTGAAAAAAAAGCTTCTTTTGCGATCGATATTTCTTAACTGATGTCGACGAATGAACATCAACATTAGTATAAATGATGTTAGATAAAAACTTCTGTTTATTAATCTATTCCTCGTAGAAATATACTTAATGATTATGTAGATTATTGTCTGTTTGAAAACTGAAGAATGTTGATGACTTCCGTCTTCTCCATCAAGCGCCGGGATGTAAAAAGAAAAATGAATCGTTAACGGACCGTCTGGTGCCATTCAATGATTGTTCCACTGAAATGTCTGTTTTCTGATGATGATTCTCCTCTTGCAGTAGGTGGTTTCTTCCATTGCTTGTAGTACGAACCACGTGCCACGCTAATCTTCACTGGTTGATTTTTTTTTCCTTTCAGTGCCATCGTCCAGACAGTTTTAAGGAGGAGATGAAAAAAATGAAAAAAAAAAAGAAAAAAAATGAAGGGGACGGAAAAAGAGGAAGTGAACTAGACGATGAAGGAGCTGAGGTCGTAGTCCTGAACAGTTTGTCGATGGATTCATGGAGCCCTCTACGTATTTACAATCGATATTGCAAAGAGGAATTACTTGATAAATTAATAAAATTATATATATTCAACATGATAATTAAAGAACAGAAAATCTGAAAAAGGAATGGAAGAAAAGAAAATAATTATGATTGATATCTATGTTCATATTGTATGAAGATTATGAAAATGTTGGTAGATGTGTTTAAAGATCTAGCGAATATGTTGCCCTCACTCAAATGTTCGTTCATGGAAAAGCTGTAGGAGGGGTTAAAGGGCAGGAGGGTCGCAGACACCGAGTCACCAGTGGCAACGGGCACGCGACCGACACGCGCCCTTCTTCCGTCTCTCTCTTTCATATCTTCCCCTTCTTCGACGCTTCTTTTTCTACCGCAGCTTCCTTTTACACGCGCATGCATTCATCTTTTATGCGTGATCATCTTGACCTTACGCATGTGTACGAGATGAAAGGCTAGTACTCTGTCACAAAATTTAGCATAGCATAATTTGGAAATTAGTTGAGAAATGTTTGTTATTACTATGCGTGATAATCACGAACATCATTATGATGTTCTTGATGTTGATGCAGATTATAATTTAAGTTCTATAAGAAGACATATTTACGTAAAACATAAATAACTTTAACGATCAATTTGTGAACCAGGTTGTTCCTGATGTCATAGAAAAAAAAAAAGAAAAAAATGTTTCAAGTGACCTTTTGGCATCTGCTTGGCTTGTATATGTATGTGCAATTAAGTTCATTCAGATTTCCTCTTTCCAGTGGCCCATTGAAGAATCCAGGCGTAGATACTCGTATAATTACTTTATCATGAGTCTTCAAGCAGTTTCCATTAATGTATGGCGTGGGAAGTATTAGTAAACTTTTTACTACACAGAAACTACAGGAGAAAGAGACACATGATTTTCTTGTATAATTATCATTTAATTTAACGAAGTGAGATGCATTTTTCGCAATTTACGTTGCTTGGGAACATTATTGTTTGAAAATTCCAAGAAGAATGATTAAGGTCGATGAAGACGAAAATGTGATCTGTTGTCGTAACGAGGGAAATCGGACATCTCTAAGTATAGCTCGTATTTGCATGCAGATCAGGGACGGATGGTATCGGGTTGCCAAAGCTAATACAACGTATGAAGTCCACAAGGTTTGTAGTATAAAATTTTTAATCTATTTTCTTCATCTAACGCAATTACAATACAATTTTGTAAATAACAAACGTTCATTATCGATATCGTGTTAAAGTCATTTTGTTCGACTTTAAAATTCAGATATAAGTATTCTTTTTAATCATTCAATAATACTTCGATGACGATTACAAACTTGGCAATGCTCGGAAAGAAGCGCCGACCAAATTTCTTCTCTCGACTTGGGAACACTGATTTCAAACTTTCTCATTGACAAATCTTTGTTACTACTGATGAGAATTTACAATATTTTATATGGAAATGATCTTTAGAATCAGTCTATCGTCATTGTTCAATGATGTTAAAGGACTAAGTAGGATTTGCCAACGAGGAAAAAGAGAGGCCGTGCCAAGAGCGTTTAACGACACCTTTATGTATGTAAGACATCTTGTGACATTAAAAGAAAAAGAAATGACTTTCATTTTGTTTGTAAACATATAAACGATGCACAACAGAAAACAAAGATGATATACTGTTAATATAAGAAAATATGAAGAATCAAACAGCGGAGATGCTGTCAACTACATCGGTAGAATGGTCGAAGAAGGATGTGAGTAAAATTCAATAATAATGAAAGAAGATAAATTAGATACAGTTTGGATGAGCATGAATTCACAAAGTTGAAACTTTGATCATTTTGCAAACTCCTGGCCGACCACCAATGATTAACCATTTATAATTACGAGGATACTACATCTTGGCACGTGATACAGCATTTATAGATCGCGCCTCGATTTAATCGTTGTCGTTTCAATTATTTTTCTGGCTACTTGTCATCAGAAGCGTGGATCCGTGAATCCAGTCGATGCCAACAATCGAAAAATAGATCCAAACGCAACCTGTTCGAAATAGTTGGCGTAAAACCTGTAACGTGCCGAGTGTGTGCCGTTAATGTCAGCACGTTGAACACATAGATCGGTATTGGAACAACGACATTGTGGTCAACATTTGAATACAAAATACAATACATTAGTGACGAACGAGTTAACGTGCCTATTATTTCAAACAACTTCTATCAGTAGATTGATCGACTTTTGAACGGTCGTGCATTAAATGATTAATAGCTAATCTCAAAGATATTCAAACCTGCGAAAGAAATTGACCGCACATTAATTGCAATATTTTTGACAAGCTTTACAACCAGGTGGTAGATTTCTGCGATTCACAGGACAAATGGAGATCATGCTCGAAGGTATCTAAGCTAAAGGGAAGGAAATCTAATTATAGAAGTCGTTGTACCGCGTGCTGAAAGTGGTGGAGGGTGTGAGTACGGGTGCACGAATGAGAATTGGTTGCATTGGGCGGCCATAAAATGCAGGCTGCATCCGCTTGCCGCAGATGTACTTGAAATGGAGCTCCAGTACCACGACCAAAAGGATCTCTCGTTTCGAGATTCTGTGCCCTACCAGATATCGAGGACAATGAACTTGAAGTCTACACGATAGAAACAGATTCCATGGATTCTTGTTTGACGGAAGATCTATCGCGAAAGGAATAGATAGTCCACTACTCTAAACTAAACTAATTTCAATTTGATTACTTCCAGACATCTAAATACACTTTCACTTCTACCCTGTTGCTGCAATAATGTAAAAGAAGAATTATAATCAGTCGTCTATTGTTAAACAATTAGACAAGCAAGCAAGAAAATGAACAATAATGAAATTAATTATCTCTGCAATAACTATAGAATAGTTCTAACTAGAATATTATATTACTTATTATTATAGAATATTATATTACTTAATTATTTAAATAATTGTCTTGTCACAAATAACTGTATATATAATAATTGTGTTATCACAAGTACTTGCACTACTATCAAGTAGGGCAAGTTCATTATAGTGTTCATTCATATAAGAGCCATGTGGTTTCTTCATCCATCCTGTGATACTTCCTGTTTGATAAAGAAAATCAAACGTCCATTACTGAAACTTCATAAAGCAACGAATGTCTTTGCCTATGAATAAATAATTTTCGTTCATTTTTAATTTTATGAATGAACCAGAAAGAAAACGTAATACGTATAAGGAAGCGTAATATATATCGTCATTACGTTTATAGTGGAATAAAAATCAAACTACTTGTATTATAATTTTATACACATCAACTATTTCTTATGGGTGCCACATTTAACGTCAATCTTACCCGTACGAATGGATCGGTCACCCAACTACACCAGCTGTGACATTTCGCACATGATCGACTGTTCGGACCATGATTATTATTATTGTTTTCTCCATCCTTTTTTCTTCCTCTGAAAGTAGCCGCGTGTGTGCTCGTAACGTGGCCATGTAAGGGCTAGGCGGGGGTGCTGGTTGCTAATTTTAGTACGTCTCCAGGGTTCCTGGAGTCGTCGGCGAATCGGCAGCTGGTGATTCAAAACGTAGCCTTGCACGTGGGTACGTGTCTTACCGTTCACGCGCGACGGACATCCCCCTTCTTGTTTCTCCTCTCTTCGAAGGAGGTCGACATGTCCACTCAGTTCGTTCCAGATGTGTACTGCAACCGAAGTCATGCGATATATTAGTAACATTGCTGGATACTAAACAAATAACTTCGAGATTATTTTGTTCGCTTTATTTGAGACTTTATTAGATTGAAAAAGATTTAATTTTATCCATTAAAAGATATAGAAGAGAATATTCATGTTTTTCAACGTACTTAACTATTCAGAAATATCCTTTAATTTTGTTACTATCTGGTTTCTTCAGCCCTTGGGATCAGAAGGTAAAGAGAGGAAAAAGAAAGGGAGTATGAAGATGAAGAAATGCGCGTGTCTCTTTGAGAAGGAGTTAAAGAAGAAACGGAGGAGAGGTAAACGAGATCTGGCGGCGGCTGGTGCAGCGGATGTTTGAAGCTGCTGAAAGTGAGGCGGTGGTTCCTTACTCGTTCTTTCTTCGTCTTTCCTGCTGCGTTTCCTTCATCAGTTAGCCACGATCGCGGTAAAACACGGTCCGCGGAGGAAGCAGCACCTCGGCGGATGTGATGTTTAGGACATGGCCCGGACAAAAAACTCTTTCTGTATAAATAGGTAACAGTGGTTGGTCTTAGTATTGCTATTTAATTTTTGGCCCACATATTTCCATTGATTGTTTACGAAAGCGCACATTTCCTTTTCTTTCTTGCACTCTTTTTACTTTTCCTTCTTTCTTCTTTTCTACCAATTTTGTATAAAAAGGATAATTACATGTATCAATGAAAAATGATTGTCTTGTTGTTTCTTTTCTTTTGGTTGGACGATAAGAAGATAATGGTCCTAATGAAGCTGAAAATGCATTGGTAACATGATCACTGTAAAGAACCGCAACACTTGTTGGCCTGTTTCCACTTGAGTTTCGGAAGCCAAATATCTTCTGACCTGCAACCTGCTGGGTCAAAAGAATACGATTCTCTTTGCTAGTGGTTTGAGTCACGTTATGGTAACAGAGAAGACAATGGTAAAGCTCTACAAATTAATTAGTTTCAAGTTGATTTCTTAGTACACATACCATTATAGTGCTACTAAAAACGATTATTATCAATGGGAGAAATATAATACAAATATGACACATAAAGTGTAAATATTTCTAGAATGTGAGTGCTGATAAATATTATTATATGATAATTTACAATTAGTGAAACTCGACGCATGAATTAAGTCAGATATGCTCGACACGTGGTTGTCGATATTCCAGGCTCCTGCCGAGAAGCACAGACCTCCCAGTGTCATCCGACCACCATGTGTATGCGAGCCTGATGAAATCCCTCTCAGGTTTTGAAATTATCTTCTATTTGTCGTAGTATCACCGAAACCGAATGACATGTAAAAAGAAAAAAAAAGAAAAAGAAAAAACAAAAAAAAAGAACCGTTCGAAAGACCAACGCACGGTTTACACCTCCTTGTACTCGATGGAAATTTAAATAGATCCTTTCGAAGCGACAAGTGCTCTGCATATACTCTGTGGGAGAGTCTGTTCTCTTTTTTGTAAAATGGATAATATAAAAAATGGTAAAGGACAACATGTGAGAATTGATAAGAATAGATCAAAGTTGATGGAAATTGGAAATTGGAAACATTATATTATAACAATAAGATTAATGTTGATCAGTAGTTGCAAGCGGTGTAAGTCAAGCTGAAAACAACTGCTGTTGTATTTTCCTCTGCAGTTGTCACCTGCTTTTACTGTTTGACCAATTGACAAACCAACGTCTGCCACCACTAGTGCGCACACCAGGCCTGTGTTCATTTTGGACGAATACGACACCCTTACTTTTACGATACTTTGCATATGCCTCTTAAACTCGTTATTGTTTACCTTTGCTAAACGCTATACGTGTTCATATGTAAATTAAATTCGAAATCAATTGAACTTTAAGAATAATATATAGTGAAAAATAATTCATGTATAATATTAAAAATTGAAAGTCTTGAACATCATTGTTTTCATATCTAAAATATCATAAAGCCATTTAGGTCTGAAAATCATATTTAAAGTATGTGTAAACTGATGTCCTTCGAAAACGTATGAAACCTGTAATCGACAAGTATAACATTAAATTTATTTGATTGTTATACGTAGTAAAAGTGACTCACATCGACGGGAAAATCAGATGGATAAATGTGACTTGTTGCTATATAGAAGTGTACACTGACTGTGACTTGAGGTTCAGGATATGCTGGAGTAGGTACACTCCAAAGAACTTGATACATATAAATTTCAACACAATTTTTACGTCGAAGCCCCATAAAATTAACATGAAACATCCAATCCTTCAAAGCCTACAGGAACATTGGATAAAAATATTCGTCTAGAGATTTATTATAAAAATTTGTATAATTTTACTGATAATGCATTCCATGATTCCATTTCATTTATCACAGTTTTTAGTCCATTTCGTGCATTAAAGCAACCACAGGTAGCCCATTCGTTACCGAAGCAACCTAATCTTCGCGTAGTCATACCGGTTACATCATCAAAAGTAAGGTCACCCTGTTAAATTTTGTATTTGAAAATTTCAACATTGTAAAACTTAATGGAAAGAATTTTTTTTACAAACCAAGTTATCGATTATTTTGAATGCATTTAGCATTATGTGATTGACGAATCTTTTAATAAAATCTGTTACAGTACGATAACATTGATACAAATGATCATCTGGTTCACGGCGAATACTATACACTGAATGTTTATGTAAAAGCATATTTACAGGGTATGAAAACTGTAGAAAGGGATAGTTTCTTCGAGTTTTCAAAAATTTATTTCGTCGAACTTATACACATCATTACGTTCGTGTTAAAAAAAAAAGAACGACAAAATCGACGATTTCGTGCTTCCGCTCGTGCGTATTTTTTTCTACACATTTATGACGATTATTTCGCGATATACATACATACGTTTATAGTTGTATACAAGATACATGGGTAAAACGCACGGTATAATTAAATTATATGAAGACTTGAATTTAGACAAATAACTGTCTACAATATAATATATAATAACATTAAAATTTATGTTAAATTAACAGTCATTTTTCGTATTATTAGGATGATCATGTTGACCTCGTGCTGCCTTTGTTGAAGCTTCTAAGCCTGTAACAGCCGCTAAAACTTGAAATAAACTTTCCATTAGTCTACTAAATATTTCTGACATTTCATCGTCCTTTCGTGTAACCACAAAAATATCTGAAAAATATTTGACAATTTTAAATGATACATTTATTTTAAGATAATTTAGTGCATGATTCAATATATTTTACCAGATCTATCTTGTCCCAGGTATTTGCAATACATATTAACAGCAGTCGTTACATCATCATCATCATGAAAAGGATCTCCTGGCCATTGAGCTCTATGCAGTCTTACAGCTTCAAGAGCAGGGCACCATCGTGCGTTTCTAAGTAGTTCTGCAACACGAGCAACTTCTTCCACGGCACCAGTGCCGGGCAAAGGACTAGGACTAGGCGTTGGAGTCGGTGTCCCTCTTTCACTCTCTGTACTTTCTTCAAGTGCTCTACTCAAAGCAATTTTCATATTTGCAATTTCTGCGGATATGTCTTGAAGTGGAATCTGTACGTTTCTTGCAGCGCTCATGAGAGTAGCTAGCATCTTATTTGAAGCTTCGATTAACAATAATAATTGAAGATGAAGTTTATAGAGTGCTCTGCCTAGGTCTAAGAGCATCTCTTCGAGACCTGTCTCTGTGGTGTGACTTCCACCTAATGCTTGAAGTTTTGCGGCTGCTTTGGCTGCTTCCAAACACTGTCAAAGATATATTAGTAATAATTATATGTAATAATTATATTTAATAAGCAATTACTTACTTCGGTAGCATGATCTTTTTTATCAAGAAATGTTTCAAGATGTTCTTGAATTTCTAACATTCCAAATCGCAATGATTCATTTAATCTTTGATTTGCGAAAATAGCAATCGAGAACCAAATTAAAGGTGGCTCAGCTTTTGAACTAAGTAATTCTGCATGACTAGATAAATGATAGCCTAATTGAGTGGAAGCAGGACTGCCGTTACACAATAAGGCACTAGCTTCTCTTGTAAGGGTGACCGATTTACTGCTTACATCCTGATAATAATATAAGATATTATATATAAGATATTAATCGATATTAAGATATAACTTAAATAAATAATATTGTTACCCGCAGTATTCTACTCAATAATTGGAAAAAATCTAAAGTATTGTAAAGAGACTGCGTGATTAAATTTTGAATTTGTTGCCGCCAAATCTCTTCCGCGTCATCTCTTGCAATTTGTCTAAAAGGCATTAATGCTGATAAATTTGGTGATGCATTACAAGGTGTTACATCTCCTAAATCTCCTGCGCTAGAGCCACTGTACATGAAACATGAACAAACATCAATACAACGAAATTTTTTTTGGTTTAATAAGAAACTTACGATGTGTCAGACCTTGTTGAAGAATCATGACGTGTACGATTAGGTATTAAAGATAAGGAAGATGGTGGGAACATTCCAGGAATATTATTTACTTCCTGTCCTGTTCCAGATCCACCAGGTACTTCATCTAATGGTGATTCTGAACCAGCTTCATCATCTGACGATTCTTCCGCAACGCCACGCTATAATTTTGATATTACATATTCAATTGTTCTTACTAGTTTATTTAAATTATTGAAAATAAATTTATTTATTTACTCGACTGGTGTGTTTACTAGATGACTGAGTCTTTTCACTTAAACTTTCTTCAAATTGTCTTAGACTTGGTTCTCTTTCTTCTCCTTCGCTAAGAGGACGACGTCTTACTCCCCAATTGAAATTATCGGTACTTTCACCCTATAATACATAAATAATTTTTTTATTTTTACGTCAGCAATATATAAATAAATGTATTTAAATGTATCTAAAATAAATACTCACTTCAACGCTTTCACTTTCATATTCAAGAAAATCGAAGTCTTTAAACACGCCAAATTGTTCGTCATCTCTTCTTGATCCTCCACTTAAATCGTTATTTGCACCAGAAACTTCTTCCGTTGAAGAAGCCATTGATGATTGTCTTTCCATTAGATCCGAACTTTGACTGAATATTACCTGTATTACAAATATTTATCATTAATTAATAAAAAGGAACATAGAAAAAACAATAATATAGCGTTTATCAGACATATCTTAATTTTTTGTCTTTACTATGTGACAATGCTGTGAACTTTAGCAATTATTGTGCATGTACGTGTTGAATACCGAATTTTTCATATGTCTCATTTCAACTGATATAGCCATAACTGTAATGATGCACATGTACACTGTACGTTGTATCCTGATACGCCATTTTTCATACAATTAACATGCTACACAAAAATCTACTGTACATAGATAACCCTACAAATATTAGAACAACTTTTCTTCATTTATAAAATTTTGTGCAAGTTACATATTTGCACGAAGCATATTAAAGCGTGAATATAGTTGTATTGATAGGACATCACATATGAAAATAAACAAATATTTTTTTAATTTATTTGTTTGTACGAGTGCAAACTGCATTTAAAAAAACCTGTTACCTTGCTATATAATGTCATTGAACTAATGTGTTCATCCTAAAAAGGGGTACATAACCAGAGTCAGTTAAAAGAAATGATTTTTGATGGAAAGCTATTGGAAAGAAATATATAACACAAACAAGTTTTTTTTTAAAAAAACATTAAAAAAATTTTCTATCCAATATAAACTTACAGATGGACTCTTTGGCAATCCAACTCGTTGACCACATGTTGTTAGAAGATTTACCAAACATTCTCTAACGCGACCCTGAAATATAAATTTTATGTAAAATGTTGCTTCCATCTATTTCATATTACTTAATAATTTCTATCTAACTTGTGACATCCATGGTCTTTTCCAACCAGAAACCGCATTACTGTCAGCTGGTGAAAGAGATAATGAACATCGAGGAGAGCTGAGTGATTTTTCTTCGACGCCTTGACGTATTAACCACCGTCTACCGATTACCGGTGTTTGTGATAAATCAAACGTGAAATCCATAGTCCTCCCTATTTACCAACAAAATGTATTAATTAAATTTCATGATAAAAAACTTAAGATTAAAATTAAAAAAAATTAATACGACACTAAATAATATAATTTAACAAATACTTTTTACCTTTCCTAGAAAAATATATTTGAAAGTCGGAAAAAGATAGTGTTTATTAAAGTATAAAATAAAATATAAAGTAAAAATTAAGAAAGAGAAGAACAGAAAAAATTTAGGATCATTTAAAGCAAGCTATGTATATGATATTAATAGAATTTAATTTTAATTAAAAAAATAATAATTATATTTCGTGAACAATTTATAATTTATTATTATTATTATTTTTGTCGCAACCTGAACATCATCAGATAAGCAATCCATGCAGTGAGCGTGTTCCGCATTGTAAGAGGAAAAACAAAGCTTAATAATTTTTGGCATTCACATCCATGCAAAGGATATTATTAAATGTTAAAGAGTAGCATTTTACCAGGTAATTCTTTTTTTGTAAACATCTCGGTATCAGTGAAGCTTGGATGCGGAGATGCTATTGAAGACTCCCAAGATGATCCATGCACTGACGTAGGTGGTGCTACTAATGTAGACGATCTTGTTACTACTAGTTTCAATATTTTAAGAGCTTCTTTCCAATGAGGACCCTAGCATTAAATTATTATAAATTATAATTATCATAAATCGATTACATGTAAGAATATATAAGATATTATATAAGAATGTTATTTCATTACCCTGTTTGAAATGGATTTTCAATCATACCTCAACATATTTTGAAATCACTCTCAGAAGTTCAGTGTTGATTGGTTGCGCTGCTTGCGAAGCTAAATCAACATAATGTAACATACAGTGTATAATACTAAGCACAGGTAATGCAACACTTCCTGGACCTTTCTCCAATACTTCAACTAGGAAAGCAAGCATATTAAAACTGAGATGAGCATATGTGTCGTATAAATATTTAACAACGCATTTAGTCCACTGAAAACTTTCTTTACTAAAAGTACGTCGACTGTATAATGTCATGACAGTGCCCAAGTTTTCCAATTTCTTCCCTTTTTCGGCACTCACCTATGAATGAAAATATATTGCAACCCTGCTTATAAATAGAAGTATATATGAATTCATTATGATGTAAAACAATACTTACTTGTGCAATATTTTCTGCACTTCTAATACATAATTCATTAGCATCTTCATAATTTAAAAGCATATAGGGAAGTAGTGATACAACGTTCATCGGAAATGCGAGACTTTGAGTAGGATCAACAACTGGCAAATCCAATAATGGAGTAAACTGAGATAATAATGTTACGACGGGTTCATATGTATTGGGGCTAGTACATCCCTTTAATAATAATGCATGTACACCAGGGAACGAATTCCATCTTAATTGTTGTTGTAATTTTTCAACTTTATCTCTAGCGTCTGGTCGATCTAAAGGCAATCTGTGGAGTACACGACTAAGTAGTCTCAATGCCAAAAGAAATTCATGTTCATAGTCTGACTCAAGTAAAGACACCGATAACCAAAATAATTGCGCCAAAATAGTCATTTTATCATCTTGTGTTGCTGAATCACCCAATAGTTTTAAAGATTGAGCCGATCTTGATCGCGAAAGATTAGAATTGGGATATTTATTACATCTGTTATCTAATTCTATAAAAAAACATTAAGTATATTATATTTATCAACAAAATAGTTATTAATATGTGTAAACACATATTAATATCACAAACCTTTTATTTCACTTGCTACTGAGTTACCGCCACTTGATTTTTTCATGCAGTAACTGACTGAATAACTAGTACTTCTTGTATGACCACCTTGATTTAAGTGAGAGAATATATGTGGACCCGCTGGATATCCATTACCTCCTCCTGGACTTCGTTTTCCTCCAATTAATCCACCCGAAGCTGGATCTTTATTATTTAGATTCGGAGTAGACTTAAATATTTCTTTCATAAAATCTAAAGGTCGGAAATCGGATTCTAGCGAATCTACAGCTGCTTCAAGTGTTAATAATAATTCAGTCACATACCCCTATTACAAACAAACAAATTAAAGTTGTAGTTATTATAAAAATATTTATAAATGTTTATATTTAGAATGTTTATAAAGAAAAAAGACACATTGTGCACCTGCATATCTTCTCCTTGCTCGGCAACTGTTTCTACTAATCTAGACAAAATATCAGATAACATTCGAGATGTAATAGGAACTCGTAATGCTCTAAATACTTGAAGAGATCTTCCTGCATAATGTCTTGATGAACAAGATAGGCCTAATTGTAATGCAGTTTGTGCCCAACGTTGACTAACCAGAGCGTGGGGTAAGGAATCTCTAAAAACTCTTAATACATGTCGCAATAATACTGTTAATTGTTCAGCACTGCGAACCCACCATACTTTGGCAGTCATGTCTTCATAGTTCCATAATGGTTGATTTATACTACACACACACACAAAAAAAAATATTTTTTAAGCTTTAAATTTTATAAAAATAGTTACATAAATATATCTATTTACAAACATACCGAGAAGCCAAAAAATTGATCAAAGATTTGATTACATCTTGGATGGGCATATTCGGACCTGGTTGTGGTCCAACCCAGTTATTTGCATCTTCTGGTGTGACAATAACAGGCGGTACTGTATTCGCTGAATTTGATGTTGGAGGCCAATTGTTGCATGTTGATGACTCTATAAAATCAATATTATTGTATTAGTTTCTTATATCATCAATAATACATATATAGTCGTAGAGAATATTAACTCCTCACCATATGCATGAGAATTTGAATAATCTTTGTTATAGTTGTCCATAACTGATTGATTCATGTGATTCATCGATAATGGAGGAGTAGATGTTGAGTTAGGAATAGGCGAATGAATAGGTGTCCCATTATTAGAAGATGGAAATGGTGGTGGAGGAGGTGGAGGTGGTGGCGGCGGAGGTGCTGCATTGAATATAGAGGATTCAGGTGGTGGAGGCGGTGGAGGTGGCGGTGGTGGAGGCGATGGTGGAGGAGGAGGAGAAGAAGATGGTGGTGGCGGTGAAGATGACGGGGGAGGCGTTGTAGGAGGTGGTGCTGGAGGAGGACCGTACAGATAACTGTCAAATTCTGGATCAACCTCAGTGAAGTTGTGCTCGAATATTGGTAAAGCTGGAGTAGAGAGACCTAAGCCCAATTGTTCAGTTTTTGATGCTAACAGTACTCGTGCTACGCCGAGATGATCTCGATGATCCCCGAGAACAACCAACAGATTTAATAAAAGACAACGACAATGATCCCTTACGAGAGGTCTTGAATGGTCCAAGCCAAGGAAAACTATATGCAACATTAAAGGAACATGGATAGCCCAGTCAAGTTGTATGCCATCGACAACAACGTCAGTGAGCAACATAACGGCAATGTTGCATCTGAAATTTATAATCATATTCAACATCAATAGGAATATTTTGAATGAATTATAAGATGATTTTTTTTTAAATCTCTATCTATAAAAACCATTCTATATAAATTAGATATAATACTATATGTAACATTTCTTACCTATGGAATCCACTTATTGGCTGTGAACTATCTGGTAAGTACTCCGTCAAAGGAGCAAAATATCCACCGTACTCAGGCATTGGTAAAGGATGAGGCTGTGGAATATCGAACTTTTCTCCACTACATGAAATTTTGCCATTTACTCCTACAGATCCGTTCCGTGTGCCGTAACAAGATTCGTCTGTAGTCAACTGAAATCAAATGTGAAACATAGGTAAAAGAAAATCGTAAATTGGACCGGAATATAGAATCGATAAAGAAGTTAATGAACCTCGGCTTCTGTTGTAGGAGTGGACAAATCATCCGGAAGAACTGGCGGACCGCTCGCAGTCCTTGTTTTTTCCGCCCTTGGGGTTTGAAATCCAGCGAGTGCTCGTAATGCAGTATCCGATTTCGAACTATAAAACAAAACATTCACGAATTAAACAAGCGATTAAAAAAATACATCTCTAATATAAATCTCACCCGGTTTTAACAGGATCTTCGCCTGAATGTCTTTTAGTGTGAATGGTACCCTTCTCAACACCCAGATCACGCGGAGGATTTCCAGGATCAACAACTGGAGCATCACTATGAGAAGATGCTTTTCTCATACTAGTCAATCTATAGAAAGGTGGTGTTTCAGTTCTCTCGATTAAACAATTCAACGTTTCCACTGTTTGCAATTCCGTCATCATCTCATCGACTAAACGATCTGGCCGAGCCCTTGCTAAATACAAGACAACGCGTTTCGCCTGAAATATAGAGTTAATAATTTAATAATAACTGGGATAAAAGCAATGAATTTCCTGATTTAAAAAATGACATACGTATGGAAGAAGTTCTTGTGGCGCCATTCCTGAGACGATAATTAAATAACGAATGATAACTTTTAAATTGTTAGGCCAACAACCACACAGAGTTGCCCAAAGTTCCTCCGTCTCTTTAGGATGTTCGTCCGAAAACTATATTATAAAATAATATAAATTAAAATAATATAAATCAAAATTAATATAATTAAAATTTCTCTTGTTATGCTGTTAGTAATTATGTTATATTTTATATATATTACCTTGGCAGTTATGTAAAATAAATTGTTCAAAACCATCTCTGTTGCTTCTGCACTACCCCAACCTTCTCTGCGTGCTCCACCGCGTGACATATCAGTTGCATAGTACTAGTCAGACAAATATTTATTTTAATTTAATAATCTTTTACATTTGAAGATAAAATTATATATTTATAAAAAATGCTTTAATTACTTGAAAAATATATTAAAGTCCCATAATATGGGTAAAAAAGAGACATAACTCAAAGGGGGACGTAGCTCAAACGGTAGAGCGCTCGCTTTGCATGCGAGAGGTACCGGGATCGATACCCGGCGTCTCCATAAAATTTTTTTTTTTTTTTTTCATTATTTTATCAAAAATAAATCTTATTATTATCGCAAAATGAAAGCAAAAGAGGACAATTCATACAATAGAACATACACTTTGAATGTGAGATCGATGCCTGGCACTTCAGACTATTTTTGATGCTTTCACCAAAGGTGAAGCACTTTAATATTGAAAAATAATATAGAAAATTAATAAAATCAAACAAGGCGTAACTCAAATGGTAAAGCATGCAACAATCTGGGACCGATGTCCCCGGTACCTCCAAAATTTTATTTTTTAATCTTAATTGGATCATATTGTAATATTGTAATGGTATGTGAATTCGAAGGGGGCACGGCTTCAATGGTACAGCGCTCGTTTAGCATGCGAGATCGGGATCGATACCCGGCACTTCCAAGGATGATCTATTTTTTTTAAATTGCTAAGATCCTTTAATCCTTTTGAAGTAAAAAATTTGCAACAAACACTTATATTTTGTCAGAAATGTCACTGCTATTAGATTATATTACTAATCATTGTAATTATTTTTAAGTTCTAACATATTTATTTTATCTAACATATATATTTTTTTAAATAATGCCTAAATATGTTTGCGTTTAAAATTGAAAATATTTCTAGTATAATGTATCTGGTATATTATAACTTTTTCATGAATTCTATTAAAATTATATACAAATAATGTTTAAGCTGTTTACAAATAATTTTTGTTTGATATAAATTATACAAAGTGTATTACCCATATAATATTTTAAATTGAATAAACAACTTATTAGCAATACCCTAACTAGTAAGTAGTATAAGACTAGCATAAGTTAGCCGCACTCAAGATATGATGTCTAACATTTCCTATATTATACTACTGAATCCTAACTTTTTATCTAAGAATTTTTTCTTCTTTCTTTTTTCCTTTTTTGATGTAAAAATGATTTTTCTCAAGAAAATAATCACAGGGGGCGTAGCTCAGATGGTAGAGCGCTCGCTTAGCATGCGAGAGGTACCGGGATCGATACCCGGCGCCTCCAAAACCTTTTTTTGATCCTTTCACTGAAACTGGATCACATTGTTACACTGCAATGATATGTGGATTAAACCAGATCAAAGGGGGGCGTAGCTCAAATGGTAGAGCGCTCGCTTAGCATGCGAGAGGTACCGGGATCGATGCCCGGCGCCTCCAATTATTTTTAAAAAATTAAATCCTTTTTTTCTATGTATGTTGAAGAATACAAACCAATAACTTTCATCATAACATTGTTATCATTTCACTTGTTTTGATTACAATGCTACAAAATTAGCTTTAAATCGATGATAAATAAAAATAAAATTCTTTTTATATGTAAATAATCTATAAACTTTACCTGATAATAGCTCAAGGGATTGGAGGGTGGTGGTACATTTGGATCCACTAATTCCATGTTATGCAACCAGGGTAACAAGTATTGAAGTAACAATTGTCGTACTTCTCTTCTAGCCGTTTGAAATCTATGTGTAATTTCTGCAAATAATACATAATGTAGCGTAAGTCTTATGAATTTGTTAGTTATTTCTTCTAATAAAATATCGGTTTAATAGGTCCGTAGTATAATATTTAGATCAATTTCTAATAATTACTCATGAATAGCCTTAAATTAGTTATTATTATATTATTAAAAGGAATACAAAAATATTGAATTTGTAATATGAATATCCTTATCAATTATCTTATTGTATTATGTTAACTATGTTGTGTTAATTACATTGTAAAGTGGAGCAAAGAATGAGGACGTATCTGTTTTAAGGAAACATTGCACTTGCACTTGTCGTTTGAAATCCATTCTGTAATATCATCCATCATTGTTCATCGGAAATACTAATCAATACTAGTAAAATAAAGTATATTTTCTGTACAAATATACAAAGTAAAGTAAAGAAAGAGATACTAGGCTGAGTTATAAATGGATGAATTATTTCTAGCTGTCTACCAATAAAAGGCTTCAGCTGTAATAGACTTCTCTGTCTAAATAATAATCTACATAATAATCACTGAGGAACAAAAATGAATGCATCTATTAGTTGTTATGATGATAACAACTAATTAAAATAACAAATTATTCGACAAAGAAATAAATAGATCATTTTTTAAAGCCATGTATTCATTATCAATATTTCATTAATTTAATTAGTATTAATTCATGAAATTAATACTAATTATAACGTAGCTAGAATTTTTGTTAAGAATCATTTCTTACCATGACGAAACAGAAACTTACCACTAAACATGGGCATCGTCAATTCCGGATGAAGTTGAGCAAGTTGACGAGAAAGATACATTTGATTACGACAATATGTGGTTGATAAAAGTACATCAAGAGTGCCACCCCTAATTGTACCATTTGAGGATATTCCGCCGATAGGATTACTTTGTTGTCCTGGTGCAGAAGTAGCTGTAGTTGATGAACCACCAACAGGATCATCCTGACCTGAAACAAGAAACGATGAAATTATTAAGGGTAATGGCTCACATTAATGTAACTTTGAAATTAATTTAAATGCTATCTATAGTAATAATTATGATATATTTGTGAAAATGGAAAACTGATATTATTAATTGATATTGATAATATAATCCTAAAAAATATTTTTGGAATCTATCCCACAATCCTTTTTAATCGCGTATTTCATGAGCAATTTGAAGTCTATTTTAGAAATTAAAGAAATTAAATTGCATAAATTAATAAGTATAAATAAGTATAAATGTATTGTAAGGTGTAAGTAAAATAGCATTTTTTTGCAATTGCTAGAAATTATATAATATCTATACCATCATATAACTTTGCATTTTATAATAAATATGATTATCCTTTTACAAAATATTTCATGTGAAATGTGAGTATTTGTATTTCGGCTTGGTGCGCAGAAGCTAGATGGATTGGACTTTATCAAGAACGGTTGCCGGTGCACTATGCAGAAATAGTTGAGCCGGCATCTCGATATATACTTCTTAACACCCTGCTCATTATTCGGAAAAGTGTTTTTTTTTAAATAAACAATTTTAAAACGTATCGGCGATAAATACTTTTAATATAAATAATGCATAAAAGAAGCGGTCAAACATTTGAAAAAGTGCATTTAAAATAATATTCCTATTAATAACTTTAATTAAGATTAAACATAATAAGTAAAAATTGTTTAGTTTATAAAAGAGTTGTGTTTTCCATTACATAAAATAATGTAAAATAATAGAATATTGAATTAATTAAAAAAAGTAAAACATTTTATTTACTATATAAAATAAAATAAAATAAAAATAAAATACATCAGCTCAAAGGATTGAGATATCAAATGTATTATAGTTTTATACGAGAAGTTTCAAAAGCTGGAATGTTTCGTTTAATGGTAATTTAAATTTCTCCTAAATTTTCTAACTTCAATCAAAATCATAGTGAATCCTATGTAAGTGACATACATTTTTTCGTGAATCTTTGAAGACGTCAAGAATATTTGGCAATATTCCAATATAGTTTTTCATGGAACGTAAAACAAATATCATACGCTTCTGTTTGTAATATGAAATTCGATAGATTGTCCCGAAATGCTAAAAAAGAAATGTATCACTAACTGTAAAAAATAATTCATCTCGGTGGATTAAAAGTATGTTGCTGCTACGAAGATTACTCTTTTACGATAATGATAAAGTACAAGAAAACATTCGACATTCGGATCTTTTCTAAACGATATTTTCGTGTTATTTCTTCATTTACTTCAAATACTGCGATACGTATATTTCTAAAAAAAAAAAACATACTAAGATGTATTTGGATCTGTGAGATGTTAGTTGATGGAAAATGAAAGCATAAAAATATTTTCGAGCATTACGCGTCACCGTAACGCATCCTGCATACGATCGAGATCACCTCCCCCCTTGTTTAAAATCATCTTACGAAAATGGTACACGCGCAAAGAGATCTCGTGGAGCTCGATTTAACAGAAAGCATATTACGTAGCGTCCAATTATATTACACCCCGATCCTCGTCTACTTTGGATCACTGGGCAATTGCCTTTCGGTAATCGTGTTTTTTGGAACGAAGCTCTGCCAATATTCCTCGAGCATTTACCTCGGTGCATTAGCGATAAGCGATACCGGTTTCTTGGTATCTGTTTTTGTGGTTTGGCTGAATATGGTAGAAGTTGGCCTGTTCAATAAGCCGGGTTTCTGCCAATTTTTCATCTACTTAACGACCCTCTGCAGCTTCATGAGCGTTTGGCTCGTAGTGGCATTCACCGTCGAGAGATTTATTGCCGTGCAATATCCATTGTATCGCCAGTCAATGTGTACAGTGGCCAGAGCAAAATTGACGGTCACTATATTGATCATATTGGGGCTTATACTGTGTAGTCCGGTTTTATGGTTTTCAGCGCCGCGATTACAATTCAATGAAAAGGGAAACGTAACTGAGTGCCATTTGGCGGAAGGGCTGGAGTCTTGGGCGATTGTTTACAACGTGATTGACACGGTATTCACATTTGCGATACCGTTCACCGTGATCATTATCCTGAATCTGTTGATTGCACGAGCTATCTATAGACATATTAAAATTAGAAAATCTCTGACCAATGAACCGTGTATCATGAAAGAGAGACAATCATATGCCCAAAGTTTCCGTCACAATTTCGCGCAGACTAAGACCACTAAGATGTTGCTGGTTGTTTCTAGTGTTTTTCTTTGTTTTAATTTACCTGCGTACGTTTTAAGAATTCATGCTTTCTCACATGTACGTACAAGCAAGAAGAATTAAAACATTTAGCGTCTAAATAAATGTTAGTGTGACGCCATTAGTACTTTATAAAACATAGTTTCAGGAAGAAAATAACGTACCTAGATCAGTGGAATTGACGCAACAAGTTTGTAATCTGTTATTTAATACTAACTTTGGAATCAATTTTATTTTGTATTGCGCAACGGGACAAAATTTTCGTACGGCAATACGATGCGTGTTTTTAAGACGCTTTCGTAACAGAAGTGTAACTATAACGGATCAAGGAAAGCAAAATGGTACGTATATACAAAGTCAATCTTGATAATCAATTCTTATAGATAATATTAATTGATTTATGAAGATCATATTTATTCTATATATGTATATACAAACTCAATCTTGATAATCAATTCTTATAGATAATATTAATTGATTTATGAAGATCATATTTATTCTATAGTTCCAAGTTTCGCACGGTCTACTGTAGGAACAACACGTCGGCATGCGATTGTATTTACAGAGCCATCGGAAAAATTTCATCATGAATTAAATGTAAGAGTAAAGCATGTTACAATTATTTAAGACTTATTAAAGATATTACGAATGTAAATGTAAAATTTCATATGTAAATGTAATATTAACTTTTCGTTAGAAAGATGAAATGAACGAACAAATTTTGTAAACTTACTGGTCTCTGGTTCTGTAGCTGGAAGAGGGCCCACATTCCCGAAAAATCTTTGATCCAACAATTGAAGAAGTTGGAGAGCTGCATCATGAACAGGGGCACGTGGACAACCAGTACTCATTAAAGTAACATTGATGATGCTTGTGTAATGATCACAAGGATACTCTCTATAAACATTAGATATACTTGTTATATTTATATAATTATCCTTATACTAAAGGAAAGACCAAATCTTTTTATACTCTCTTATAATTTGATATGTTTAAAAATAAACTTTTCATAATTTAAAGTATTTCAATGATTAAATGTGTAATAATTAACCTTGCACTAAAAATTGTCGCTAAAGCAAGGAAACAACCATCAGCGACTTGTGGAGCACCAGTGTAACATCGATCAACTATCCAATCAAGGAGTGTTCCAATATCGGGATTGCATTCTAATAACAAAACTACTGTTTCTCGAGCAAGAGCATAGATCTGAAATATTTTTTTAATATGTAAAATCTTCGAAAGTATCTATATTAAACATATATTTTGTTAAGTTTACTTTTTCGTCTTTGCTTGCCAGTAATAAATCTAGCCACTGATAAAGTATTGCTCCTTCTTCTGAAAGTGATTGGGGATTAAAACAAGGACCGCAGCATAATAATCCGCTCATAGCTTGTAACGCTGAAAGTTGTAACTCTGTATATGATTTTTCTTCTTCGTGCAGAGAAGATGTATTTACGAGCGGTTTTCCATAGGGTCCTGACCAACTAGCAAATAGCATAAATAAATTCCGTCTTAAGTCCCTTTTTAACAATGTATGACATGTTTCCACTAAAATACAAGAAATGAATTGGAATGAATTAGTCAAAATATTTATTATAAATATTTATTATAAATATTTATTATAAATATATATATATATATATAAAATGCTTACATGAAAAACTCTTGATCATTTTTCTTATGAAATTACAGAAATGCAATTTAATATCACGAACTGCAGGCGCTTCTTTATCGGTTTCGTTCTCTAGATACAAACGGGCACCATCGATATATTCGACAAATGTTGGATGAAGCGATTGTGTTTCTCGATCTAATACCGCAGGACTATAAAAGATATATAGTTTAATAAAAGAATCATTGTTAAGCTTGTTAAAAAAAAATCAATTACTAACCAAATACCGAACGTTCCATATTCAGCAATCAGTTCTAATACTCTTACTAGTTGCAATCTCAATGCATCCCTTCGCCTTCTTCGTCTCATATTTTCTTGTTTACGATCAACTGCTTCCCGAATATAAGGAACCAATTCCTCCATTAAATCTCTGAAGATAATGATCATTAATAAAGATATACTCTACGTAGAAAAATCTGTATATATTTACTTACTTCAATGCATCAGCGTTTACTTTTCCAATTGCTTGTACAGCAGCATCTCTAACATCCACTACCTCACATCTTAACAAAGGTACTGTTAATTTATATAAAGCTGCAGGACTTGCATTTGTACCAGGTGATTTGTTATCACCTCGTTCGGCAGACAGACTATCCGGCGATGAGCTATGAGAATATTCAATTTTTTTTTTTTTTTATATTAAACTCTTCGAAAATTGTTTTGTTACAAACACGTAAATCGTGCGCGACTGAGAAGTTTAACTTCCAATTAAAGCGATCGGGAACGGTCGTAAGGCTAGGTAGAGATAATAAATAAAAAGATTTTATATATATATATATATATATGTATGTACAGATTCGTGTTAGCAATAGCGGTTTGATCAAAGAGCTAAGAGACTTGCAAATAAAGAGAACTGTCTCGTAAAAAGATTGTGCAAATTACCAACGACCGTTTAATCCCGGGTGACTTCGAAGCGTCGTTCGCTATGGTTAATTAGGCTCACCTGGTCCGCTTATGCCTGGTGTAGATGCCGGAAATGGACGGAACAGAGAAGCGACCCGGTAGGGTCTGTGCCCCACCGAGATTCTCCAGGCTCTGACTCAACTCCTTACTCATGCACAACACACCAAACTCCACCGTATGCTGACCACTAGAGTATGCAATACAGTGTACCACCAATGCTCCTTGTATCAGACATTATTTACTGCTCAGAAACTACTACTCTAAGATCCAGATGTACATGTGCGAGACAGTGACGAATGGCATGCAAGGTAAAAAATGTTACAGAAAACTAAAGCGAAGAGATATGCGTCCAAGAAAAAATATGCAAAATTGTATCCCGCTCCCGAGTGCAAAGCACGCCTTGGTAAAAATTGGTGCTCTTCTAATTTGTATAAAACACTTTGTTGTTACTAACACAACAGTAGAATCCTAAAGGTAATAATGTGCATAGTTCATGTGAAATTAGACAATCTTGCAATGTATCAGATGTTAGGAATATAGGTGCCACGTGCGTGTCATAATAGGATATGCATGTTATAATAAAGAATTATATGACTGATAGAGTGCTACATTTCAATTTGTATTGTTTATGACAAATAAACATCGAATATTTCCGTGGTACACAACAGACATAAGCAGACACGATCCCATACCAATTAATATCAAATAATGTTAATTAATTCCACCTGATAATCCAATGTTTTATACACGCTTAAAGCTCTATTGATTGAACTATAAACTGCATCATTTAATATATAATTTTGAATTTGATACTGATTTGTGCACATAATATGAATTCAAGATTATGTAATCAATACACCACTAAACAATATGTTGACCTCTTACATTCTAATATAATGTTTTCAATGTATTTTAAATAATAATATAAAATGGTAGATTATGAGACTAATGTTTCTATAATGATATTTAAATACGAACTTACCTTAGACTGAGATCTGGACTAGCGCACCGTACAACAGGGCTTGGCACTGGTGGAACGACTCTGTATCCAAAAGTTAAATAATTTTTCCACACATGCATGTACATATCCCTCTCATTCACAGGTTTCCGGACTGCAGTTGAACTTCTTAAAAGAGAAGCTCTATTGTCATTCACAGGTCTAAAAAATTAAAGATAAAGATTTTTACTTTTCTACAATTATAAATACACATGTGTTTTTATACGTATGTATTAGTAGAATCTATAGACTTACGTAGGATCAATTACTGAGAAAAGTGAATTTATCCGAGTAAAAACGATAGGCCACGAATGTGCAACAGCAGTGGGGCATAGTGTTAACACTCTATCTTTCTCTAAAAATGCAAACAAACAACTTCCCCATGGATCTGCTCCATTCAGATTTAAAGAAGAAGAACTTTTTGTACTAGTATCATCATGAAGGCCTGTAATTTTACGTCATGTGTTAGAAAAGTTTACATAAATAAATAAAATGATATAAAAAAAAAAATGATTAGATGATTGCCATCATCACCTGCTGTCCATACACAACTACTTCTTTCAGCTATCCACTGAAGATCAACGTTAGAAGTAGAAGCTGCTGCTGCTTTTTCAGCAGGTGGCAACATGTGATAACATTTTTCCAGAACTGTTGCACAACAAGTGTCTATTACATCGATTACAGGTTGATCATCTTCTAAACCTCCTAAAATGAGATAAATGTTTATTTAGTATTTAATATTTTTAATATTTTATACTTTAATGTAATTGAACTTACCTAATGTTTTTAATAAATGTTTAACTTCACGTAATATATGAACTGCTATTCTTCTAGGATAAAGGCGACAGTTACAAAGCGTAACCAACGCAAATCCTTCTACTAAGTGGAAAACGCTGGAAACAGGTTCTATCTTTTGTCCTGATTCACTTTTTTTGATGTTACTATCTACGCGTATATTGTTTCTGGCATTATCCATTGATTGTTCCTTAGATCTTATACTAGGACTTGTTAGTGCATTTTTCCAACTTGTTAGAAGTTGTAAAAGCATTCTCAAACCATTATCAACAAGTTGTGGAAAAGTATCTTGAACATCTCTAGCAAGAAACTGTGTAAATCCAAGAACAACGTCTTGCCTCCAATCAGGGAAGTCTAGTACTAAGGTTTGCAGACTCTGATATGCTAATCCACGAAGCTCTTCATCCATGTGAACAGTTAAACGTGATAATAAATCAACTAATTCAGCACCTGTCATCCCATCAGGTATTAAACGAGGAACTGCAGCAACACAAGTTCGAAAAAGGTCTATTCTGGGTTTTCGTTCTCCAGTAATCATTTCATCCGGTTCCTTATTCATATTTTGAGTACTTGTCATCATAAGAGGCCTGCCATAGTGAACATCTAAAGCACGTAGAATATCAACAAATACTCGTCGAACATGTGGAAAATACGATGACATTCCTATACTTCTTGCAGTATCTTCTGTTAACATCTAAATTTTATAAAATTTTATAAATTTTTTTGGAAATAGATAATTAACTATTTAAACTATATATAAAATTTTTTATCGCACACTTACTTTATTAAGAAATGTTTTTTTAACTCGCATAGTATTACCACTTGGTAATACTCCCATCGTACGCGGCATAGGTGGTTCTCCTTCTTTCTGCTGTAAACTATCAGCTACAACTAGAAAGGCCCGAAGTCCAATACTCATACGTTCAGGAGTTAAAATTATTTTCACCGGTCTGCCCACGGATAATAAATCAAATACTATTTCTCGCATTGCAAAATCTAATCTCTCTTGTGCAATGAATTGAATGATTTTTACAAAAATATTCAGTGGAGTGTCACGTGGCACTACTGCCTTTGAACCTTTTGGGAATAAAGAATTTACTATACTCTGTAATCTACTTTGAGTAGCTGAATTACTCTCGCATTTAATACGTATCATGTACACCCAAAGTAAACGATATAGTGCCTCTGAAAAATAATATTATACATTATATTAATAATATAACATTATATTATTATTAATATAATATAATTATATATTAATAATAATATAATTATTATATTATATTATTATATTATTAATAATATAATATTATATTATATAAAAAAATGTCTAGGATGTTTGAAATTAATTTGTATAAAAAATGATTTACATACCCAAAGCAACACGACACATTTTAGGATCTCGATTCTTCAAATGTGAAAGACACATTGCTAGAAAGTAATGCCAATTTTGCAAGAAAAATGTTTTCTGACTGACACATAATAAACAAGTTACAAGAGGAAAAAGGGCTAATCTATGTTTTGATTTTGTACACATATCTAATGTTGTAGAGTATAGCATCTCTACAAAATTCTTTAGACAAGGTACATTAACTTCATTTTTAACAGCCTAAAATATAAAGTTAATATTACTTACTATGACTTTATATTATAGATATTAATTGATATAGTGTGCAACAAACTTACAGCAGCAACAGGAACAAGTATTTCAACGAAAAGTCCAGCCAAAGCATGTTTTACATCTTTATCTTTTACTTCCAAAAAATATTGTGCACATTCTTGCATAAACTGAAATGAGGCCTCAAATTCTTCTATTGGTACCATCTAGAAGTTAATACGTATATTTATGTAAGAATTCATATAAATATTATCATATAAATAAAAATATTTTTAAATAATTTCTATTTTCAAATTTACTTTTACTCTAAAAAATTTCATTCCCATTAATAACGAAATAATGCTCTGTGTAGTATGGGGTCCTGGTTCTTTAGCACGTAATTCTTTTAGTTCGACCATGAAACGTTTCCTGACTGACATAAATCGAGATTGTGCAAGAACTCCTATTACTTCTGCATAAAGATCAGCAATGATATGAATGTTTGCTGCATTTGGTTCATTTTGAATTCTGTAACACAACCCTAGCCTTGCATAAAATAGTCTAATATATCAACTTTACTCTTTAGTCTACTATTCCTTACCCTTCTCTATATTTGAAGTGTTTGAAAGCTATATTTTCTATGTAGGTTACTAAATCCTCATGGCCAGGATGAAATGGTAATTGACGTAAAACTTCTATTAACATTAAGCAAAATATAAATTCTACTGCAAGATCCCTTCGTTCTTGAAGTAAATCTGCTTCACTTCTTTCAACTGTTTCCACACTTCCTGACACTATTGTATACATAATGCTGAAATATAATATTTATTTTACAATTTTTATAACTTTAAAATGATAACAACAAGAACAACAATAATGATAGTAATTATAACATATTTTTACCTTTTTCCTTTCTGATCTTCTTTTCCAGGAGCAGGCTTTCTTTGATCACTACCTTGATCAATTAATTGACGTTCATACCAATTAAAAAGTGCTCTTAAAATAGAAGGTAAACAATGTTCTGCAACTGAACCAAATGCAGATAATAATTGATCAAACTGTGGATCTTCACCTCTTTGTAAAACTTTCGAAAGTGGTTTTTCCTGCAATATATCCATTATCAGAAACTTATTTTGTCTAAAATAATAAAATTACTTACATGTTCTGTCATCACTGCTTCCATCTTTTTTTCTGCTTGAGTAGTAAACTCTGCAAATAAAGTACGCATCACAAATTCTCCAGGTCTTAAATCCATATCTCCTATTTGTTGTGGTTTCACTGTTTCTTTCTGAGCACCCCAAGGTAACACAACAGTTATTGCACTCACTCTACTGGAACTTGATTCTGAGAAAATCAATATAAATTTATATTTATAGTTCTTTCGCTCATATGAGTTGTATGTTTACCATTGCCAGAAACTGAAGTACTAGCAGTGTGAATGCTAACAGCATCACTACTTTCTCCTTGCGTTGCTCCATGAACAGTAAGTAAATCTTGATTTGGTTCAGGTACACTTTGAGATGATTCTGCTGCTGCTTCATGTAATTCTTCGCCATGTATGGCCCTGGCTTCAGAGGCTTCTGATAAAAATGAAAAGTTTACTCATTGGGGCATTTTTATATGAACTAATAAAGAAGTATAAAAATATATAGTATTTCGAATATAAATATTTTGTGTTTGATGTTTATGTCTAGAAGCTACTACTACAAGAATATTTTTAGTTCTAACACTATTAAATTCTGGATGATGGCAGAGACTAATAGATGAAGCCCCATTCTGTAACGTAACAGATACCCACAATGAACACTAACTTAATTATATTAAGCTTGATAGCTACATTTTCTATGCATGAAAATTTGAAAAATCTGATATATATATAAAGAATCAATGACAAAAATAAAAGCATACCAGGTTGTGCCTCATTTCCAGGAGTCGGCTGTGTTTCACTTCCTAAAATAAAATTTAAGGTATTTTATTATAATTTAGATAAATATACATTTAAATATAAAATAAATGTTATATATTTGATTTAAGAAACAATAATAAGCTATAAATATCACATTTACTAACCTTCTGTCATATTGTTTATATATGCCCTGCTTTCAGGCAACATTAATACATACTAATGTCATACTGCAGATATATATAACATTTTCATTCTAAAACAATAAAGAAGCTATATTATATAAGACATTTTGTAACACTTACTTCTTCCAAAGAAAAAATATAGAAAAACAAATTAAATATATATATATACATATACGTTTACTCCATTCATTCATTTATCAACTTGGCATTTGATATCATGACGTTAATATATATACATAAATTTCCTAACAATATTTATACAATGTTGAAATTAAAAAAAATAAGACAATCATATTTTAATTTCCTCGCATTGTCATAAATATATTATGATATCCTAACATTTTAATTTTTTTATTTGCACAAAATACACTATAAAATATACGAACAATTAAAATTATTTATTTAAAGCGCAATAAAAGTGACGGAGATTACAGGAAGCCATAACCTGAGACAAGTGACATCACTATAAACTGATAAAACAATACAAAAAGTTTCATTACAACTATCATTATTATTAAATAACCACTATATGATTGAAAATTATAAATAAAAAATGTGTTATTTACCGCAAAATGTCGTAAAATCTTAATTTAATTCTAAGTCTGACGTTTTATAAATGTCCGGCTTGATTCGTGTGTATTCTTCACAGTTTCATATTCCACACGTTCCTTCATTTAACATACTTTTCAATATTCCACTAGAGGGTGTTAAATTTATTTATTTATTTCAAAAATTCGTCAAAAATTGTAGAGAAAAGACATATATATCCACTACTATCTTTAAGTAGATCTAAAATACCAGATTCATAATTGTATAATCTATATTTTTCAATTTGAGTATATACCTTAATTGTATGGCGTAAATATAATAAAATATTTAATTTATTACTTTTGGTGTGATTTTACTTTATATTAAATTAGATTTATTCCACTGTGGATACTGTACAATGCTAGAGAAACCGTAGAATAAATTGTTAATAGCTTCCTGTGAGTAAAATGACCCTGGCAATGAAGCACTTTGCCATTCAGTCCAAGTTAATCGCTTAAGAGAAGTTTCCTAGAATGTCTGCAATAAATATAAAATTTTAGTAATTTTTGTCAAAAACATTTAATTTATTTACTTAGCTTGCTTTATTTGGATCGGGTAGAGAAACATCAAAAATTTTATTTTATGTAATCGATATATTATGCAATTAGAAATATCAATCATATTTATTTTTACGTAATTAATAATAGACGTCCTTTTCGAAACTCAAGAAGGATACATTTGTATTTGTATATTCATACAGCATATTATTATTCGCATAAATCTATACGTACATTATTTTATATATCTTTAAATCTTGTGAGTTCCTAGTCCCTATCAAGTAATAAAACCGCTTCGAACTGCTTTCAGGTGCATTGACTTCAGTTATTGCACTATACGCAGACAACCGCATACGTCATCAAGGTCGTCATTTAATCCAATCCATACACTTAAGTTCCACGTTGCAAGTTCGATATCATGTATTTGAGCTTGCAATCGCGTGTTAAATTCTCATCTATTTAACAAATGTCTTTTCCTATAAGAAAAATTATAAATTCCACAATTTATTTCGTTCGTGGAATTTAAATAGACTTTATATTTTGATTTTTCGTTAATATTGTAGATTTGACATTGGTTATGTAATGTCATCTAGAAAGTATCATGTACATAATTAAACTGATTTTTCNTTTCAGGTGCATTGACTTCAGTTATTGCACTATACGCAGACAACCGCATACGTCATCAAGGTCGTCATTTAATCCAATCCATACACTTAAGTTCCACGTTGCAAGTTCGATATCATGTATTTGAGCTTGTAATCGCGTGTTAAATTCTCATCTATTTAACAAATGTCTTTTCCTATAAGAAAAATTATAAATTCCACAATTTATTTCGTTCGTGGAATTTAAATAGACTTTATATTTTGATTTTTCGTTAATATTGTAGATTTGACATTGGTTATGTAATGTCATCTAGGAAGTATCATGTACATAATTAAACTGATTTTTCATGTATGTATTTTTACATGTGTTTATATACAATCAAATTACTGATGATAAGCTTAATATTATTTACACCAGTTGTTCGCTCATATTTGCGAGAAGAACATTATCATAAGAACATTATAGAAAACAATTCTCTGTGAATCTAGAAAAATAAGTTGGTAATATGATAGAATCAGACATAAATATTTTAGCATAAAAATAAATGATGCTATATCTGAGAATTTTGTAAGTTCTATCGCAGAGATACGGAGACGATCTCTTACTTAATAATGATATGAATTATGATTATATGTTATTTATAGTACTCTCTTTCTTTTTTATTAGTATCCAATTATTTATCTAATTGGAAATAGAAGAGATGACTGTCATGTACAACAAACATTCTTAAATGTTTAAACAAATATATCAGAAATAAAAGTTTACACGAAAGTGCAAAACCATTTATAAGATACAATCGATTACCAGCATTACAATTAGAAACATTGTACTACATTAACGTGATTAATTTTCATGATAAATACTTGCATGCGCAATGAAATTTACTGCAGACAAAGAACACTTTTAGCATTAGTCTATTCTTTACAAGGTCCACTGCGTATGTACACATCTTCAAGGTGTATAAATACATTTTACTTGAAGTTACTCCATTGAACTCTGGCGTTGTGCTCCGTAACATACTGGCCGTACGCCAGGGTTACGCAAGTCGCGCCCCGTTGACCTCCTTCTTCGCGAGAAATTGACCTTGTATCTCGTTCTTTGTATCTTAAACAGCGCAAACTCGAAACTACCCTAAAGACGATCATGGGGCGACACGTGTACTTTATCACAATTGTCCTTTATTTGTATTAATACATGAAAATATGAAGTTGATAATAAATGTTCTTATCAATGATATATAATATAATTTGAGCCATGTATTTACACTACACGTATAATCGATACCATAGACTGCTAAAGACAATGATCGATTGGTTACCGCAAAGTAATATCTATCTCAAATCGAATAAGATCGTATTATAGAGAACTCAAAGCCATTATCCTCGATATAGTGCTTTTTTTCTCTTTTTTTTTTTTCTTAAATATGGTTCTCTTCAGTTCTATAAATTGCACTTGTAATTGTTTGAACAGTTATTAGTTGTTTCTAATTGCAAATTGTACTTTATTGGTACATGGATACCAACAATGTGTATTCATGTTGTATTACGCGGGTATTTCAAATATGCACACAATTTTTCTAACAATACACACAGTGCAATCGTTGAATTAAGATCTCGGAAAAAAAGTGACTATTGCTATGTTTCTTTCTATTAAATGTTAAAGATTTTAATTGTTAGTTTATATTTATAGAAATGTATTAAAAATATTAATATTACTTATCTTTGTCAATTCGTTATCCATGTTTGGCATTAATCTAATTGTAATTCTAAAATGCGGAAGTAAATTTGGCATAGCACGTGAAATATTATTTTTGTAGAAATAAGTTCCCGCCAAGTTGTTTCGTATTTTTGAATATCTTGACACTAGCGACAATTTCCATAGGTTCGTTACCGGAAGTGCGTCATAAGCGCGGTTAAATATCTAATTTTGAAACGGCTAACCGTGAACGCATTCTATTAAGTCGATGTACACGTGGTGACCGTGAAAAAGAGACAGGAAAGCATAGTGTCGCAAGATATGAGAGAAAGGTCACGAATTCGGGAACAGAGTACACGTTTGAAGTGCATGAAGTGTCAGGGTCTCAAGGTGCGGCCGTGCCAGAAGATTGAACCTGCGCAGAACTCTGCACGTGACCTGCGCAGCTATTCTTAGCGGAGGTCCGTTCAACGAAAGGAACTCTGCCTCGCTCACTCGTCGTCCGGCGCGCGTCCGAAACGTAGAAGTTGGTTTCTCCTCTTTATTTTGTTAACCCGTTTTCACACACTAACTACCTGAGACAATATGTCTGGTCTTGCGGATCCAGTGGCATTCGCCAAGGATTTCTTGGCTGGTGGTGTGGCCGCTGCGATCTCGAAAACGGCGGTCGCCCCTATTGAACGTGTGAAATTGTTACTGCAGGTACAGCATATCTCCAAGCAAATCCCCGAAGACCAACGTTACAAGGGTAAGTTACTTAATGGAACATTTACGTTTGTTTGATAACTTAAGATTGACAAAATAGACGAAGCAGATACTAAGCATGCAGGTAACAAATTCATCAACCACTGTACAGTATCACATAACAGTAGAATAATGATGCATGAAACATGTGACAGAAAGCATTTCGCTCGTGTCGACATCCTCAAATTGCCAAGCGTTTCCGCTACGTTTCTTCGCAGCGGTTAGGATTGAGATTCCTGTTATGTAATATCAATTTATGTTATACGTTAATGGTACATCAGTATTATCTGGTTCTAATTTTTCTCCTTTATCTAACAAAGATGAAGTTTCGGATCTTACATAACTTTTGTAATATCGATTGAATAGTGGGAAGTCGTGGTTTTCTGACAAATGAATGGGTCGATATACGATAAAATGAGTTGTCTACCAGATGGCAGTGCATGGGTTTGCTCTTTGACCAAACTTCCAAGTGCCGATCGATGACTGGCTATTCAATATGGCTGCTTTTATGTTAGAAAGCAGTTTTATATTTGAATCCTTTTCCAAAGCTTCAGTTTTTGACATGCAACAATGAATAATTAAATTTATGCTTATAAAAATGTAATCTATTATATTCGACGGAATATTCGATATAAATATTAAAAATGAATAATATTTCATTTAAAGAATAGAAAAAAGAAACCATCAAATTGCACAGATTTAAACGTGGAATTATTTTGTTAACAAATATGTAATGATTTTTTAAATTATACAAATACATAATTTTAAATTGTAGCTTTATGATAAACATCTAAGAAATAATATATTAACTTATATAATATTTAAGTCATGTTAAAATAATACATAATTTCGTAACCTTGAGCATATCTTTTTCTTTGTTTAATGTCAGAAATATATCTTTTCAAAAGTTTCTGTTATATCAATGTGTTTTAACTAGATAATTAAGATAATTTTATTTGAAAATATAAAATATACGCAATTAAAAATTTTTGGTTGTCAATAATCTATTACATAACAACCTGCAGTGCAGTATATGATAAAATTTATAGAATTTTTAAATCCCATATTTAGATATTATAATGTGGAGATTTAGGAATTTCTAAGTAAAATCCAAATATTTTTAGTAAAATTAAAAAGTAATTGATCTTGTCATTTGATGTTTGTACAAACTGTAATGTGTAAAAACAATTACAATTATATTTTTATCCTATTTCAGGTATGGTTGATTGCTTTGTGCGCATTCCAAAAGAACAAGGATTCCTTAGTTACTGGCGTGGTAACTTGGCCAATGTCATCAGATATTTTCCCACACAAGCTTTAAACTTTGCCTTCAAAGACAAGTACAAGCAAGTTTTCCTTGGTGGTGTTGATAAACACACACAATTTATGCGTTATTTCGTTGGAAACTTGGCCTCTGGTGGTGCTGCTGGTGCCACATCCCTGTGCTTTGTCTATCCTCTCGACTTTGCCAGAACTAGGTATTTCATATATGTTTAATCATTACCATATTATTTATATTTAATCATTAATTAGATTTAGATAAAATTTTATATACAATTTTTTGTAATTGCTAAATACAGGTTGGCAGCTGATGTAGGCAAAGGTGCAGGAGGACGTGAATTCACAGGTCTTGGTAACTGTCTAACCAAGATTTTCAAAGCTGATGGTATTTCTGGCCTTTACCGTGGTTTCGGCGTATCCGTCCAGGGTATCATCATCTACCGTGCTGCTTATTTCGGTTTCTATGACACTGCCCGCGGTATGTTGCCTGATCCGAAAAAGACGCCATTCCTTGTTTCGTGGGGTATTGCTCAGGTATGATATTTACTATAATCTACCTTAATTAAAATTTTCTTGATACAATTATAATTCGTTTATTAATACTCTTTATAATGTTTTACAGGTTGTTACAACTGTCGCTGGTATTGTTTCTTATCCGTTTGACACAGTACGTAGGCGTATGATGATGCAGTCTGGTCGCGCTAAAACTGAAATTTTGTACAAGAGCACTCTTCACTGCTGGGCTACTATTTACAAATCAGAAGGTGGAAATGCTTTCTTCAAGGGAGCATTCTCTAACGTTCTTCGTGGTACAGGTGGTGCGCTTGTATTGGTACTTTATGATGAAATTAAGAATCTCCTTTAAGATATAACGATCCTCACCTCATTACCTTCACAACTACAGTTGCAAGTACCATCTTTATTACCCTCACCACCCGACGTAACAATAGATAAAGTGATTTCCAGAATGAAACAATATCCGAACTGTCGAGAAATTTAAGAACAATTTAGATTATAATCTTTTGGTAGCATCTTGTGAAATGCTTCAACTCGACAGTTTAATTTATTGCCGGATTCAGTATTTTCTTGCAGCGGTGTTCACATGTGCCATATTTCATAATTCATTTTCGTAAGAAAGAACAAAATGACTTGTCAACGTAATGGATATATGAAATGTTTGATACATGTGACTATGTAGGCAATGGTCGGGATATAAAGTAGTAAAAATAATTATCAAAAAGAAAAAGAGAAGAAAAGAACAAAAATAAGCGTATACAATTGAGCAAGAGAAGGACGCGCGACGAAATACCATTACGGCGATAGCGGGGCGCGTAGACTTGGGCCGCCCCCCGCACTTATTCTCGGCCCGTTGTAGATAATAAATGATCATATTAACGATATCAATGAAGTTCATCGAGTTTCAGTGAACACTAATTTAATTTCGCACTCCAGACAACTACGTGTAAGATAATGAGAAGCGTTACTTGTAAGTGTATGCATCCAATGTGTTCATGTTAGGATGCGTGCAAAGAAAAAAACAAAATCAATAAAAGTAATAATAAAATTTGTTTTGAAATTTTTTTCCACATACCATAAATTTATCATTTATTTTAACCATGATTTGATAATATGATTTAACATATAATTGTTTAAATTTTAAATTGTTATTAAATTGATATACTAGAAATAAATGTACATATGTTTTTATATAGTAAAATTATATTTTCATGAAGGAATAGTGACATACACGTGTTATATTTCATCTTTCATACAATATATCATTATTACATTCCATACAATATATCATTATTACATTCCATACAATATATCATTATAACATTCCAAGTACAAAGTAAGAGTCTTATCTTCATTAATATACTGATACAGTAAATTAATTTATAAATAATTTTAAACAAAAATATTTCTTTAATTTTGATTTCCAACTTCTTTGAAAGGTTGTAATATTTTTGGAATGTTAAAACATACATATAATCCCTGCAGCAATACAATAGTTTATATGAAAATAAGAAATCTATATATTATTTCTATACGATATTTCTAAATTGAATATATAGAAGATATATTGAACTTTGTTTATACATGACATTTATACAATACAAAAAGAGATCTGAGAAATTACAGAAGGAAAATTTGGCTCAATATAAAATAGTGGATCTTATATACAATGATTTGTGTGATCATATCGAGAAACATATCATACGGTTGTTCTATTTGGATCTCCTGCAATCGAATCTAACATTCGAGATATGCCTGGTAAATTTAAAATGATTTTTAAACCAGGTACCTTCCGTAAAACATTTATTGCAACTGGGAGGAAACCACTGCAAAATTAATAATTTACCAACTTTACCTAACTGCATAAATAAAAATATGTGATAGTAGAATAAATATTATATATACCTGAATAATAATATAAAACCATAGGTTTCTATGATCATACCTACAATAGGCCAACCCATAAGAACTATAATAATGCCTCCTAAAAATGAAGCACTAGCTTTTATCTTGTGCCTTTGAAAAAAAAAGCTGAGAGTTCTCTTTGGTCCGATAACACATGCTAATCCAGATATAAATAAAATCTATACAAAAATAATTAATTCATGATGATGTAGTAATGTAGATTATATATTAAAATTTTTATAAATGTATGAGAAGAATGTATGAGAATTCTTACATTTCCAATAGCAAGAAGACCTTTATCAAAGAGTAACAAGACTCCAAGGAAAAGAAATGATATACCAAATCCCACAAGCCCGACTCCGATTTCTGAAATCCAATTGTTATACAGTGTTTTGAAATTCATGTTCTATCTTGTGTTTGTAAGTATGTTACGCATCATAGACTTTAATAAGTTATAAACTATTTACTACTTACTTTGCGTATCTGAAACTTCGAACATTATTTGTAACTTGCTGTTTTACAATAAGGTCTTAAATTACTTTTGTGATAATATTTTCATGAGATTCAGGTAACAATTGTAACGTTGTGCATAACCTAACCTAAATCCACGTCATTAATTGTGATGTGACACTTTCCAACTAAGCACTATTTTTGGTCACCTTGTAAAAATCGTATATTGAATACTGTATATAACTTTTAACCACCTTAGCATTATTTTTACAAAATTTAAATATGTTCAATACTTTTTAGTAAAGTGAATGCCATCGTACATATACGTGTGCGTGCATACTTCATATCCCCGGATTGTCGTCGATTCTATTCATATCTTGTACTATATATGGTCTTTCAATTGGAATACATTTTAAAGATTAGATTTAGTAAAATATAAGATATATAATAATAAAATTAGTAATGTTAGTAATATTTTATGTTATTAATATTTAATAATTTCCAATGAAAACTTTTATAGTTATTTTTTCTTTTTATGAAAAATTTTACTTTGAATGAATTTGTACCATTCTGTTAAAATCTTATACATACGTTGCGAACTTATTATTAATATTATACATTGAAGTATACTTTGAAATATACAATTTGATGGCAAGCCTATTTAAAAACAAATAATTATTTATTTCGGATAAAAGAACTGTACAAAATAAATTTAACTTTATTATCCAGTATGAATTTCTTATACAAACAACATATAATACATAGTCATTTATAATCAGATGAAGGAATGATGAGATTGCTAATGGCGGGAATAATGGTATTATTTTACAAACAGCACAAAAAATAGACTCGATCATTAACCGTTAATATGGCTAAAACTTAAGTCTATATACGATGTAAAAAACATTATTTACAAGTATTTTAAGGTACACACATATTCAGCACATCAAAGATGATCTGAGCCACTGAAAATAAATAATATTTTATATAATAACTTATTTTATAATATATACTTATTTTATATAATATATTTATTATATAATATATTTTCTGTATTTAAATTAAATAAAATTTATATGTAACGCATACCTCGGTTAAACTTAATTTTATGGTCCCATTTTGTAAAGGATCTTTACTTTCGAATATTCCTGTAAAATAAATTTGAATATTAGCGTACGAATAGAACACACAGAAAAGAGAGGCAAAGACTTAAAGTATATAGATACCAAATGCGTCACTCAAATGCAATATTGCCGAGACGAAGTCGCCAAATCGGAGTGTACCATCCTTTCTCATATATCGAAGAATTAAAATTGAGAGTACATCCGTATTTAATTGAAACCCTAACAGAAATATTATTCATACGTATCAGAGATATGAATGTAAATATCAAACATTGATAAATATCTACTTACCCACTTCTAATAACGCGTCTCGTAATCGTTCTGCTTTAAGTATACCGGTTTTCTCTTTCGTGTGATTTTTGAATGCTGCTTGCCAGTATTTTAAACTGCACATAAGATCCTTGAAGTCATTGAATTTCAATCGACCGCTACCAGAGCTCTATGTTAATATGTAAGGAAAATCAACAAATTTTAAACGCGAAATTAAGAAGATTAAAATAATTAATTTCAAGGATACATCCATTGTAAGAACTACCTGTCGACATACTTCCATAGAAGCACAACTTTTTATGTAATCTATAAATAGGAAATAATGATTTATCAAATAACTTGGAAAGGATCGATTAATTTATTTTTTTTTTATTACAATTTTAAGTAATATTAAACTTTTACCATTCGGTAAACAAGCTTCAAGAAGTTCTTGCAATTCAAAAGCATTTACGGTTCTGTGTTCATCAGCAAGTTGTAGGAAAACGGCTTCGTATTGCGAGAACCCTTTGCCTTCAAGAGGTGGTGCTTTGATTATCGTCGACTTTACTAGAGATGGCGGTGTATCGAGAAGTCTGATAAAAATCATTATATATATAGAGTGGAATTACATTCTCAAATAATCTTAATATTAAAATTAAATTACTTACTTGAGTTTCAGAGGCTTACTACTATAGACTCGCAATGTAAAACTTGTTTCTTGCGTAGGTTCAAAGGTAGTGGGTACTAACAGATAGCCACCCTGATCTAATTGACATCTGTGGCTCACCTGACGACTGTTGGTATACTGCGAGTTCACCAAAGATTTATTCTTTTTGAAAAACTGTTTGTTTATCGATTCGGTGTTATTTTTCGGCAAAGTATATGCTGTGAAGCCTATTACCTTAAATAGTAAAAATTTTACACAATCATAATTAATAACATTTTCAATGTATAGGACATACGTATAAAAACCACAAAATATGTTTCTTACTTTTATCTCCATAATGGAGTGTTGATACAAAGAAACAATTACTTCTTCCATTTCGCTTAAGATTAAATGTAATTGTGGATTAATATGAAAAGTTTCTGCAACATAGACAAGCTTGTAGGATATAGGATATTTATCGTAATTTTAATAAGTGCTTACGTTACGTATTACCGGATTTCCGTTGTAAAACGTTCGTCATTGGAGTAAACCGCGTACGAACCTTCATTGTTTCGACATCCTCCCGCGGTTACGCCTCTCCTCCAGCTACCTTGATAGAGTTTCATCTGCCAGGTATGTTTGCTATGCAACGATGGCTCATCCCTCGACGTTTCGGCATCAAGATGCACGACTTCTAAATGAGTGAATGTCTTCACGAAATCTGAATATGATATCCTACAATTCATGTAACTTTTGTTAATTATTCCTATTCGCACATCTGTAATACTCATACTTATAACACTTAATGGTTATTGTGCAACTATAAATTTTAATAAGATGTATTTAAATAAAAGGCCAAAAACTTGTTTTATGAATTAAGACATTATTAAAATTAGCTCACCAGAATTCTCCCTCGGCCATGTTTCTGACCGCTAAACGATCCCTTTCCATTGGTGGTACTTCATCCCATTCAAGACCACCTCTCGCCCAAGCGCCAACATACTCCCTACCAGGTCCAAGAGGATTTCTTAATTTTACTAACTGAACCGCTTCACCGTTAAATGTCTCTACCTATATTTTATGCAACGATCCATCGTGAAATACGAGTCGGTAGTAATTAAAATCACCATCGAATAATTATTATTTCCGGTATTTACCCTCTCAATAGCGTAGAGTCTGTAATTGATCCCCATCTGAATACCATTGGCGAGTTTCTCTGTACTGGCACGAATCTTAAACAAATAGCAAAGTAACAAATATATAACAACAAAATAATCTTTACAAAGTACGTACTAGAAATTAATATTTTGTTTGTTTAAAAGTTAATGAAAAATCGCTTACTTGTTGTTGATTGTTATTTACTGTACACGTGATAAGGGATGTCATATCGAGGAGTTTCGCAAGGACACGTCCGCACGCTGTAGGATCCTGGCGTATCGCAATACTCTCTGTAATCCCTCCGGTGAGATCAGACAAACCATCCAGAAGAGTTCCATATTTCAGAGCTTCGTATGACCCGTGCAATCTAGAATCAAAGAAAAAAAAAAAAGATCAGTTTCTCCGTCTTCGAGGTAACTTTCTTTCTGTATTCTTAACAAGCGACTGCTATCTTAACATTACAGATCCAAAGATGTGCGGTAAGTCCTATCGTTTATTCAATTTCAACGAGTTGTCAGGGATTTCTATCCGCATCGTTGAAAACCCGTATCACAGGCGGTCTTTTTCAAACGTAAGGAATGCTGAGATTTGGCTCAGGGAAAGCTGATGTCAAGAATTTTTCGACCTGTGCGACCCTTTCTCGTCGACGGTAAAGCAACTCTCAAGAAGTACCACGCGATCGCGATTTCTCGCGGATTCTTCATCGATTCCGCGAAGAAAGTTGAGTCGACGGCTCGTTAATCTCGCTCGCCACGCTACCGGAATAGTGGCTTTTGTTCCGCGAAGCGAACGTACGGGCTTGATTAAGTCAGCGTGCCAAGATTTCGTCTCAGGAATCATCGGTCGAGGTAGAAAGGCGAAATCTCGCGCCAACTGATAAGAGGATAGGCGAGAAGGTAGCGATGCTATCTGTTTGAATGTGCCGTTCCTGCGAGAATTAGTGTTCTCTAGATAACGGGGTTTCTTTCTCTCGCTCTATCTTTGTCGACTGGCTCGTCCTAGTAACGCCAACGCCTCTTCTGCGTCTGCATACATTCGCTGCCGACTAGATAGCGAGCTTTCCGCGCTTCTCACGCAGAATGTACATCAGTATACAGGTATTTGTTGAAAATTCCAAAATCAATAATATTTGAATCCGCGTTTTATAGTATTTTTTTTTTTTTAAAGACATTTTTGCAAGACAATGACACCCAGTTTCTGAAATACTGTATACGTAGGCTAATCTCTAAACCGTAACCATTCACACGAGCCGTTCGTCAAAATAGTCACATGGGTATTTTCTCAGGGAAGGCGACTAACAAACAGATCCGTTTTCCAATTGTGTGCTAGGTATGGGCTTTGGATTCGGTGTGTTCCGTAATTTACCAGCGGCGGAAGTGGCAAGGATTCGGAAGTGGTCGTGAGGACGAGTCAACAGTGGTAACGATCGAGTCTTGCTTATTTTCACTGATTGAATTCCGCTTGAAGGAAACGAACGCATTGTTGATTGAATTATATAGTTAAATTAAGTAGGATTCGGAAGTGGTCGTGAGGACGAGTCAACAGTGGTAACGATCGAGTCTTGCTTATTTTCACTGATTGAATTCCGCTTGAAGGAAACGAACGCATTGTTGATTGAATTATATAGTTAAATTAAGTTGTTGATTCAGAGTAAGAGCGACTTGGAGTAGAAGAGACTTCTAATAAAGAAGTTGAATTAGGTTGTTTAAAGGGAGTATCAACGGGAGATGGACGAAACGATCGGTTAGACTGGAAGTTGCAGAAAGGAATGTGTAAAGCAC